>JAQQAE010011461.1:0-13606 GCA_029823295.1 Pseudamia nigra | reverse complement strand
AACCTCTCTTATCTTTTTAAATGGGTGAACTTGCACATTTTTACATTTCCCAATACTTGTTGTCCCCACTGTACCTTTCCACCATATTCTATTTTTTAGGTACACCTGCACAGTTTACAATAGAAGGAGTGTTACTCATCTGCCTTCACCTCCTCTGACCTTTATTTTACCTCATCTGACAGGGCGGGTGTTAACAAGAGTGGATGAATGAATGTTAAACCAGGTGACAAACAGGGAACATGATACATTGACAAGAGATAATGTACAGTGTAAGTCTTTTCTGTGGCCTCTCAGTCAATACAAAGCAGTAAACAATTTCCAGATCCCGACTGAATTCTGCCATGAATTACACATATGACATTTGTCAATTTAAAACATTCAGAAGTCAAGAAAAGTAGTACTTTGGTGTAAAACTTAAGACATGAGACTGTGAAAATGCAATATTAAAGACTCCAAAGGGGAAGTTGAGCATGTGATATGAGGGTAATTTCATTGTTGTAATCTATTCAGAGCTGCAGGAGAGTCTGTTCCACCCTCTAGCCCTTAGTTATCCCTCTCCCCATTTTCCATCTCTTGGTTCTTATTGAATATGATGGGTTGCTGTAGGTTAAAACTAGACAATGGTAAACAAAGTTGAATGGCCTCAATATGCACAGTAGTAACACGTAACAAACTTTAATACAGTAGTAAAGTGAACCAAAACAGATATAATAGAACACTGACTGGGCATAATGACGAGTAGATCTTTTCATACACAAATTCATTATTACAATATGTAGAACTATTTCAACTTGTACTGGAGTGTTATTACTATATTATAACAGTATTTGTAGAAGAGTATTTTCACATATATCAGGCTACTTCTTCGACCCCTGCAGGGCACAAGTCTGTTGTCCAAACCTGATGGTGTTTGCCTGAACTGTTGTTATGGTTTTATTTGACCTTTAATTATTCAGTGGATAAAATGGCAGTTGATTTTTTACAGTAACATTATTTCAATTGAACTCTCCTCGGCTTTCCCTGGCAGTGAGTTGTACATGACTTCATCCTCCAGAAGATGATGATACAACAGAGGAAGACTGTATTATTATAATGGGCAGGATGTTAATTATTAAAGGCTGGGGATGATGTGATCATTCTGTGGTCTATGATACACGCCCAAACAGTTGAATTTAAAAGTACTCGCACCTCTCTGGGGCTAACTGTACACATGACAGAGAGTGAGGACTGGAAACCATTTGGACTCGAACTAAACCATGTTTGCTCCAGACATAAATACAGAGGAGTGAGCCAGACAGCGCAAGGGGCTTGAAAGACCACATGGGAATTGAATAAGATATTTATTGAATGAGACATGACATTTCTGTCAATAAAGTGGATCTGTACAAACCTGTAGAAGGATATTACATATTTAGCGGGTTTTTGTAGAACTGATGATGTGAAGTTGATACTGAACAAATAAAATGAGCAAAAGAATGAAATGCTTTATTCTCATTAGATATATACAGCGGTGCATTGAAAGTTAATGAACCCCTTAGAATTTTCCATATTTCTGCATAAATATGGCCTAAAACGGAATCAGACTTCTACAAAAGTTGATAAGGGGATCTCAGTTTAACAGGAAAAAACGCTATACTTTTTAGTGATTAAGGAAAAAGATGTGATTTTTCTAATCTTTAGAATAAAAAGGCATTTGACCCTTTGTTGTCAGTAGCTTGTTTGCTCATCTTGTGCAGCAGTGACTGCAGGAACACATTTCTGATGATCATTCCTGAACCTCAGCCTGGACTCATTTTAGCCCACCCCCTCCTGAAAGAATAGCTTTAACTCTGAGATGCTACTGGTTTTTGCTCTCATGAATTGGTCACTTCCCAACCTTACAGAACATTTTACTTGGTTAGGGGTCTGAACTTTGACCTAGACATTTGAAAACACCATTCTTTGGTGGAACAACTTGTGTGCTTAGAATTACCATCTTGCTGCATGACCCATGTGTTTTCTGACCAGTCCCGTGTCTGTGTGGTTTGTTGTTCTCACTCTACTCTTCTTTTGTCTCTCCTCTGTCCACTGACCCCAACCGGTCAAGGCAGATGGCCGCCTACCCTTCTTCTGGTTCTGCTGGAGGTTTTTCCCTTCCGTTAAAGGAAGTTTTTCCTTCCCACTGTCGTCCATGTCTTGTTCTCAGTGGTTCTGTTGGGTTTACTCTCTGTATAGTCTTGAGGTCTCGGCCTTGAATTGTGAAGCGCCTCGAGATAATCGTCAATTATGATTGCCGCTATACAAATAAAATTGAATTGAATGTTCTCTTGAGATTCAGATTACAGACACAGCTTCACATTATCTATTAGAACTCACTGGCATAATTTAGAATGGACTGGTCCATTAGTTATATCAAGTTCTCCTGCCCAGACAGGCCAAAACTAACATACTGACAACCCCATGTTTCACAAATGGGATAAGGTTCTGATTAGGGATGCAACGACTAGTTGAAGGCAAAATTACTCAGTGAGTAATTTACTAGCTGACGGGTCATTACCAACATCATCGTGTGTGTATCTGCACATGCATACACAACCTACAGCTTTGAATTCAACTCAATATTTCAATGACACTGAAAACACAGGACACAAAATGAAATTACCTTGTTAACGTCACAGCCCTATTTGATAATACAGGACCATGCAAGGTCAGGGTCCAACTGCAGCCAACTTTGTGTGTGGGGATGCTTTCACATTCACACAGGAAACAGAAAAACAAACTGCTTGAAACATCTAAAACCAAATAAAGTTTAGCATCTCACCTGCTACATTCAATGAGAGAAACTCTGAGTCGGCCTTCAACTAGCCTTCTGTTCTGGACAGACAGGTCCAGATCACAAGCTGAACCCAGATGAGGCTGCACTTGGAATGGGAAAAATGGCTTGTATCTGAAAATAGAGAAAAAGGAGAGATAAGACAAGACAAGACATTTATCCCACAATGGGGAAATTCCTGTGTAACAGCAGCATGCAGGATTCAGACAGACAACAGTGCACACATGCAAATAAGTTATTTCACATTACACACAAAAAATAAGGGGTGTCAGAAAAGAAATGACATGTTACATGAATTGGATTATATACAATTTGCACTGGATTATTTACAGATTGGATTAAAGTGCAGAAAACAGTCTTTCGTTTGCAACCGCACAAATCAACTGAGCAAGAGTAATACTGTCATACATAACAGGAATGAATATGCAAGTTGAGTATGGAAAATATATTGTCTGTATGAGATGACTGCGTGGAGTTGTACAGTCTGATGGCTGTGTAGAGGAATGACCTGCGGTAGTGCTCCTTCCTGCACTGAGGATGTAGCAATCTGCAGTTGAAGGAGCTGCTCAGGTCCTCCACAGTGTGGTGCAGTGGGTCTGAGGTGTTGTCCATGATGGATGTCAGCTTGGCTAACATCCTTCTGTCAACCACCTCCTCAGGGATGGAGTCCAGTGGGCAGCAAAGGACAGAGCAGGCTCTCTTAAACAGTTTGTCGAGTCTTTTTCTTTGTCTGTCCGTGCTGTCTATTTTTTGTTAATGTCATGCGATCTACCGACACTACCTTCCCAGCCAACCGGGGTCGACATGAGCAGTTGAGGAGTAAAAAATACTGTGATCATATCTTTTGCCATTTTGTCCAACTCAGCATGTGAAAAGAGCTTTTATTAATAGATTTAAGAAGACTAAAAGAGTTGGTAACAATTTAATAATAGAGCCATTTTCTTACTGAGTCACCCTTAACAGCCCTTTATCTTCATTTTGGCTGCTGAGCTGACAGGCAGTTTTACAGACTGGCAAAAAATGCCTCTTCTGAGATACTAGAGTGATAAATTTTCAAATATTCATGTGATGTTCAGGCATTAAATAGAGGATGCAACATGTGGTGAATAAGGCAGGTACAAATACAGCTTAAAAGAAGATGCTTTAAGTATGAACTAGATTTTATTATAATGTAGAGAAATGGTCCAATTCTAATGCAGACTCAAGAATATACAGGGTTGTTTACAGTAACTGCATGATTGGCTTTATGTCTACACTTGATACGGTATGTCTTCAGGTCAAGTTAGGTCACAGTACAACATGGGAGATCTGTTAAACACACTACTGCTCTACATGTCCAGTATTGCATGATGCAGCACTGTTTAGTGTCCTCTACACTCTGCTCATACACATGATTACTACAGCCAATAAACAAGAAGCTCATACTGTAATTTGCATATTCTCCTGTTTCTGATGTCAGACAGGCACATGGGAAGTTAGGACAGGAGGAAAGGTTACTATGGTAACCACTACCTAATTTAAATAGTCATTAGGTGACAGTATTAATGCTCTTGCAAGTCTTGTGCTGTTTCTACGTGTAAAAAAAATGTAGGATGACTCACTTCACTGCAAACCAAATTGAGCTTAAGGTACAAAAATAAAGCATCTGAATCTGAAAAAATACTGGCAGATTCCAGTGGTACACCTCAGCCTCCTTCCAAGTCAACCATACTGTACTGTGTGCATGTGCTAACTGCCATGCAGCATTTTTCAGCCGCTCCTGCTTCTTTCTGCACTTTTTATTTACTTTCTTAGCCTCTTTTTCTGTACTTTGGATATGGATTCTGTGTCTTAATATCGGCCCTCTAAACATGTGCATTGAGAGATTTTTTTTTTTTTTTACTTTTTATCGCCGCAGTACCATTACTTTCTCAGAGATGGGGCTGCAGCGTAAAAAACACATGCTACTTGGATTGTTTACTCCAGGGATCAGCTGATCGCCCTGATGCTGTCCGGCTGGTCAGCCAGAACTACGGACATGCTGGTGGAAACCTGGAGAAAAATACAAGGAGGATGCAGAGGTGGAGGGCAGAAGAAGAGGATGGTGGTGAGACAGAGGAGGTTTGCAGAGAGTTTCCTGTCTATCATAATGGGGAACATTCGGTCACTGGTGAATAAGGTAGACGAACTAGCCTGGAGTCAGAGGGAGTACAGAGTGTGTAATCTGATGTGCTTCACAGAGAGATGGATGCACCATGATGACAACGCATCTATTGAGGGATTCCACACTGTTTGGGCCGACAGAAACGGGACCATGAGCGGTAAGCGGAAAGGAGGGGGACTCGCCATGTTTGTCAGCCACTGGTAGTGTAATCCTACACACATCGCTCAGTGTCAAAGAGCAGATTTGTTGCCCAGACACTGAACTTTGTGTTGTTAGTCTCCGACCATACCATTTGCCCAGGGACTTTTCCCATGTCATCTATGTGGCCGTTTATGTTCCTCCCTCTGCCATAGCCCGGTTACAGACTCAGCACGAGTGCTTTCATTGCTGTCTCCAAACATTCGGCTCTATATGTCCAAAGTCCCTGGGCCCAAACTAACCAAACTGGCACATGAGTCATCAGGATAGGGGGGAGGGTTACTATGGCAACCACCACCTAATTTGCATATCAAGTCACAACATTAATAATTGTAAAAAACAATTTCATCTGTAGTTCCACATATGGTGGTCAAGATCACAGTCAATTTCAATAGTGGAAGGGAGATTTGCAATTTTACAGCTTTTTGTTAATACTACATATGTATGGAGCTCTCCACAACACCCCCTCGTCCCCATCCCCGCTTTGTTCAGGTAAGGCATAACCAATCAGTTTAGGAATTTTGCAACTATTGCTCCTTTTCTTACAGTTGCAGAAATTGTCAAGATGGAGATATTCGAGTGATTAGTAAACATGGCAAGTTTGAGGTGAACTGATACTTTCACGATGCTGCATTTTTTTCTTTACAAGGAGTAGTGAATCCTGTCACCTGCCTCACAAATTGACAGAATGGAGCTCTTGAAGTGTTCAATAACCAAGGCAACTTTCAAACAAATCACTTTAGCCACTGTAGAATATTTCTTTATAAGGCCACCAATCCCAGAAGCAGTAGCACCACCTATTCCAAAAGTTGAGTAGTCAAACAACTTTCAAGTAAATCAACTCAAAACAATTGAGTTTCTCTCTTCTCTCCTTGCTTCTTTAATGCTAGAAGCAGTAGCACCTGTTGCTGAAAAGGAGTTGCTGTGCATATTCGAAAAGTTGGTAAGACAGGTCTTTCAGTGGTCAATAAGTGTGGCAAGTTTTATGTGGTGGTCCAGCTATTTCAAGCACCAGTAAATGTTGTCACAAGCAACAGCACCCCCTGTTCCAGTGGCAGTAGCGCCACCTATACCAAAGGTTGGGATCATGAAGATTTGATTGTGGTCAATAAACATGGCGAGTTTGAAGTAAATTCGCTCAGAGTTGTGACAGTTCTAGTTTATGTTACTTTTTTATTGTATTTTTATTCTATTTGGTTTCAATTTGTTCAGTTTCCTTTGTTTAGTGGGATGCCAGCCGGGTCTCCCTCTGGGCATGTAGGATTTCTTTTCTTATATTTTTTGTGCACCCTCACAAAAGGGCAAATACATGGTGGTGCTTACCCAAACCCACACAATGAACACCTCAAACCCCAAATGCAAAGTCCACAAAATCTTGCTCAAAATGTGCAGTAGAAGGTAAACAGAAAATATATATGAATTCAACACAAGAGCAACTCTCAATTTCAATTTAACAATTATGACCAAAAACCAAAGGCAGTCCACAAAACCAAGGCAGTAAAAAGTCCAACACAAATTCAGTTCATTCAAATAAAATTCAATTCTAAGAAGAAAATCCAGTTTGTTACATTTCAGTTCAGTTCTGCCCTTTTGCTTTAAGTCCAAAAATATACCAATAAGACCTTCGAAAGGAACAAATAAAGCCATGTGCACTGTTCTGAGTACTCACGGCCAGCAGAGTGTGTGGGGTTTGTGGGAAGGGGGATGACACTGCATAGGAGCAGTGAGAAGTGGAAAAAGGGAAAACAGAGGCCAGTGTGAAATGATGATGGGGATGAGACTGATGATAATGGTGCTGATAATGGTTTAGTCCAGTAGATACGAAGAGAACGATGGGTTAAACATCCTCACTATTTTAAATTGTGTGCCATGTGCGCCATCCTGTCACTGTCCTGGGCCACTCAGGAATGCGGGCATACGCTACCGATCAAAAGTCCATTAGTTTCTGAAGAGCCGACTGAAGTCCAGTCGGGTTGTCACTTCCTGGCTGCCATTTTGGAGCCAAAAACAAGATGTAACCATATTTGGACAAACGGCAGCAGACCTAACTGATCGTTCATGCCAGGGTCTTATGGGAAAGCTAATATTAGCCGCTAGCTTACTGACGGGGTAAAACTTCACCATGCAGTATCAAACAGTCATATTACGGTGTTGTTAGTGTAAACACTTCCCACAGCTGCAGTCGAGTGCATCTCAGTTAAAACTATGAACATATTGAATAAATAGAAGATCCGTAGGTCCAAATCAGTCCAACTTCACTAGTGAGCTGTTACCATAGCAACATGTCAATCAAACCCCAGCAGGGCAGTGATTTGTTGGATTATTTGCAGTAATATCTTAATAACGGAGCAAAACGTTAAACATGGTCCACCACATTTCTTATTAGATGGTCGAAATAAAAAGTTTGAGACCATAATGACTCATGACAAAAAATTATTTGCCAGTTATTTTCAGATAGAAGTCCAATGTATCTCTATGCGAAAACAGCTTCTTGGAGCCAGACAAACAGTTCCCCAGTGGCCAAGCAGCAGAATTACAACTTAAAGTTACTTCCGCATCAACCTCCCTGAACAGCCCCGGTCATTTCCCACTGGTTGGAACACACTGTGGTACCATACTCTTGTATTACTTGAACAGTACTGTACTGCAGAAAGCATCGTGTTGCTGTCAAACTGACAAGAAAAAGGCAATTAACAATGGAAGAGAGAGACAGACCATCATAACACTTAAAAATGGTGGTCTTCCCTAGAGAAACTGCAAATACAGTCAAGGTGTCCATGAGTACAGTTTCCTTCACCATCAAAAGGCACTCAGAAACTGGGGGAAATCGCTGACAGGAGGAGGTCTGGCAGATCCAAAAACACCATTTTGCTCTTTGGGCCCCATCATAAATCATCTCCAACTTTTCATCGGGAGTGAAAATCAGCTTTTAAACTAGAAAGAAATGTTCATTAATGATGATCTAATGTGACAATTCAGCATAATTGTTAACCATGATAGCATTTTTAGCTGGATCACCCTGCATTAACATGTTGTCTTTTACTGTACATGTATTTGACTGCTCAACCGATCAAAAGAGGTGACCTCATTTCCGACAACAGCCCATCATTGTATTTCGGTGGGTGATAAAGAAGCTCGGACTGTGATGAGAACACAGTCCTACTGGCCTCCTGTGACAATGCAAAAGGAGGTGGAGGATGCATTGTGAAACAAACACATAATGGCTGGGTTTTTTTTAAGTTTGCTACAGCTTTCAGCTCTGGGCAAATACAGCTTGGTTGTTTTACAAACTCATCAACTTCTGCTCCCAGGCCTTGAACCAAAACAAAGATTGTACAAGGGAGACAGGCCAATCAACGTACGACACTACAGCTGGTGTCAGAGTATAGATGCCTCCAAAATAGACAACTTTTGTTCATTAGGTGTTCATCTTTGTCATTATTCATCTAATTATCTCATCTATTATCTCTACCTGATTTAGAGTAAAATATGTAAAAATGTTGTATTTGGATTTATAGATTTCAGGGAATATTAGGGAATGTCCCACCCAGTTTTAACAGTATTACAGTTTAAAGTGGTGGTTTGGTGTTTTATTACTGCTATGTAAATTTAAATGTCACGGGAATTCATTATGCAAGTGTATTATTCTTAATATTACGTTGCTCATTTTGCTTTATATTATATACACTGCCATGCCCTGGGGTTACCATGGCAATGCTGCACTGTTGTTGTCTTTGATCCTTTGATACATAATGTATACATATATAGTATGTATATTGGGAGGTCCCTTGTTATGAGGGTTGTGTCAGGAAGGGCATCCGGCATAAAAAACCTATGCCAGAGCAAACATGCGAATCATTGGTATTTCACTGTGGCGACCCCTGAGGGGAGCAGCCGAAAGGAGAAGATGTGCAGGAAAACCTGAGATTCTAAACCAGTCTAATATTTTTTCTAAGTTTGAATCCCAAGGAGATGCAATCTTTTGCATTTTAAGCTGAAAATTTAAAAGAATCACTGCTATATCAAGTGCAGGAAAAACTATGACAATATTTCTATGTTCTAAAATGCATATTCAGCTTCAGTATGGAAGACAACTCAAACATGAAACTGATGTCTGAATGTAGACCGATCTGGTTTATGGCTCAGAGCATTAGTATTCCCCAGTAGCTGTAAAGTCTGGATAACCTCCAGCAGGTTGTGCTACAAATCCACCCTCCCTCCACAGTCCAGCCATCTGTGCCACTCAGCAAATCCTGAAGTCTGCTGATTCTCAGAGGCCATGTTCATCATCATCTAATCACACTCACAGTCTGAGGCACTCAACAAATGGCAGTGTTCTACCACGCAACGCAAAATCATGGATGAAGAAGTGCTTCCTATCTGCTGTTCAACTAGACCGTCTCCAGAGGCTTTTTCCAGTGATGGAACTGGGTAATTACAATAGACTTGAGTATTTTTACTTTTGAGTTATTTTAGTTCACCATCTAAACAAACCTAAAAAATAAAAGTTACCATAAAATACTGTTATGTCCCATGCCAAGACAATAATTCGGGTGTTGAATGTCAAAATATTACACTGCATGTTACACTTAAATTATTATTTTTTCCATCTCACCTACTAAGTGCACCTAAGATCACACGCATCACACCTTAGATTATATAATGAGATGTGGCATATAGAATGTGTTGGTCGGGCGGGATCAGTCATTGTTTTGGAGGTCAGGAGCCTGCTTAACCAGGCGGATATATTGGTTTTTCCTTTTGTCATTTTTCCCAGAACAATATTGGATTATATCTGGGGAGGATACTGGACTGACGCAAGATATGACAGTTTCCAAACGGCACATGTGGTGAGGTTGCAGAGTTCTTGTTTTCTGTTCATCATACCACAACATTGCATCCTGCTCCACAGGTTTTGAAGAGTTTTTGTATACATCAGGATCTAAAAAAATACTGAGCTCTCTTGAAAAAAATACTGAGCTATCGTTCAGAGATATGGGTGGCAGGAGTTTACATGTTCTCCCTGTGTCTGCGTGGGTTCTCTCTGTGTTCTCCCAGAACCAGAAGCATGCACTAGGGGTTAGGTGAATTGGTTACTCTAAATTGTTCATAGGTATGAGTGTGAATGATTGTCTGTCTGAATGGTAGCTGTGGCTACAGCTATAGTTTACCACCACCAGGAGTGGTGTGAGTGAATAATGGATTCAGTGTCAGTGCTTTGGGAAGGAGACCTGAAAAAGTCTTGAATCCAATCCATTATCATCATGTTTTCTATGGTAGAATATCGTGGAACTTAACATTTGGACAATGCTTTGGGGAGGATTTTTGTTTATGTATCAGAACTGATACAACACAATGCATTCCACGTTACCACACAACTGACATACTCTCTGATCTTGCGTGTTAATGTGTAAAACTGCTAAATGTACAATTAGAGGGTTTTTTTTCTACACGTTCATAATTTTGCTCACTCATGAGCTCAATTCTGATAACTGTGCTTTTTTCTCTCTGTCCTAATGTATCACCCCGTCCCCCTCTTTTTCCCCCTACTGTATGAGGCGCCTGTTGGCTGCCGCGTCATTAGGGAGCGCTTACCGAGTGCACCTTAATGTCAAGTAAAATTCCTTGTATGTGCATGCATGCTTGGCAATAAAGATCATCCTGATTCTGATGATTGTGGGGTTATTTTGCATTTGTGACTGATACCGTTTTTGGCGGTGCCACCCGTTACGTCTCATGTTGTTTGAGCATAGTAGTATTTTGTTCGTCAGTGCAAGCGGGTTTTCCAAGCTATCCAAGTTGACTTCATTAATCTGAATATTTATGGTGTATTATGGTGTGGTAAAGAATGGAGTTTTTTTTTTCTAAGCAGGATAAATCATTTAGTTACACTCTGTGACAGACGCATGTAAGTGGGGCTAAATCTGTCTGTGTCCTGTAAGAGCGTAGTAACTTTCCCTTATTGTGACAGTGTTGCATACATACATACATACTGTACTCTAAAATCAAGCAGCATGATAGCTGAGATAACACAGTTGTTGGATCTTGAACAGACCTATCTGCACGCAGTTACATTCATTTTTATAAAGAAAAACAAGCATGTCCACATGTTCTGATGAGAACCGACTATTAAAAGTAGTAGACTACCTGAACGGTTCCAACTAATCAACTAACTGATTAGTTGTGTACATCCCTGGTATTTATTCACAAAATTGATGAGTAGTACTAAGAAAATAATAAATATGAGTGAATACTACTAATACATAAAATTAACATTTTTTCTAAAAGGTAAAAAAAAGAAAAACAAATTAGAAAATACAAATGATGTTTTGTAAAAATGAATGTACACAATAAAATAAGACAATTATATGATCCTATATAGTAAGATTCAGCACTTAGATCCCCAGTAATATGACTGAGGATAAAAACTTGACATGTAGGTTACATGATAAATAATTCAAACCGCCAAGTATAGGATTCCCCCCTTGAATCACCACCTTACCCTGGTGAAGGGGTTTGTGTGCCTGAGTGATCATAGGGAATAGTATTGTCGGAGGCAATTCTCCCATGGTAGAATCTCCCAAGGCAAACTGGTCCTAGGTGACAGGTCAGACTAAGAGCGATTCATAAGACTCTTATGATGAAAAATTTCCTGTGGGCCCACCACCTGCAAGAAGGGAGGTTTCTCTCTTCAATTAGAAGGAAGTTTTTCCTCTCGATTGCCCTAGACTTACTCTGATATTCTGGTGGGTTTTCTCCCCGTATAGTCTTGAGGTTTCAGCCTTGAATTGTGAAGCACCTAGAGATAATTCATGATTATGATTGGTGCTTTACAAATACAACTGAAATTAATTGAACTGAATAATTATGAAGTAAATATTTTGCTGAGGAATGTAAATTTCTGTGCGATATGTCCTTTCCAGGGCAAAATTCTCTATGGCAATACATAAATACATGTTACAGGTTTAAATGTTAATGAACTAATGATTAACAGAATTTCCACTGCCCGTTTATGAAGCACTGCAATGACTATTTTGATGCAAAATATGACAGAATGCCATGTCCAGCAGAATGTTATCTGTAGATTGTTTTTGCAGACATACTGTATATGTTGGCTTGAAGTTATAAATTCTAACTGAATGAAAAAGCTTTGAGTAGTTTGATTTTTCATTCCATTTGAATCCAAGCATAGTCCTCTTACATGAAAGTGCAGAACAATAGATTTTTTCCACACCTGACAGATTAATTTTCAGTAAAATAATGCCAATATTTTACTTCAGTTCATAATGAATTTGCATCTTGAGCTAAAACATGTCTAGGAACTACTGCTTTAGAGGGACTGAGCAAATACTTTTGTCTAACGGTGTGTGTGGGCAGCAGCAAACCACGAGGGCTGAAGCCCAAAGGAGCTTCAGATGAGACTTGCCGCAAATAGCAACTGTTGCCCGAGAGCAACCCTAGTCACTGCTTTGAGAGAAAGCCACGATTGAACAAAATCTCACATGATGTAGGCAAGCACTCGCTAAAACAATACAGAGATTGTCAGACAATATATTCAGTCTGATGCATCTACTATCTTTGCATCATTATCAGTGGACTACAAGAGCACAGGGGATATACATATAGAGCTGCAAAATTCTGGGACTTTTCCAAGATGGAAACTTCCCATGAGAATTAACAGGAATTTATGGAAATAAACGGGACTAAATCTGGTACTTACAAAATGGAAAGTTGGCCCTTAACAGGGACTTCAAATATAGTTGGAAGAAATATATTTTAGCATAATTTCGACAAAAATAACCAGATTTCATTGATGTGTAATTGAGAAATGGCATAGATATTCTCAATCACTTGCACATTGCACACTGCTTACTGCAGGTGTAGTGAGGCCACCCCTTACATGTTCTGTGCATTCCTCCATCACATGCACAGATGATTTCTAGAACCCTTGAAGATTGTGCAGTAGCATGAACAGACACAAATTGTTAGACAGGCCAAATAACTGGAATGGTCTTCAAAATATTTTACACTTAAAGTACAGAAATTCAATTGATGTGCCGGAGACAGAAAAACCAGCATCACATTTGAAGAAGCTAGCATCATGATAAGTAGCCTCTTAAATGGTCAATGAATTGGTGCTAGCTGTAGCTTACATTTAGCATCAAATTTTTCAGCTAGCTCTCTATTCTATGAATACGTTTTCATGAGAAATTTGCAAATTAAACATTAATAAAATACATCATAAATATTTACCCCATAATATCATCAAACCTTACTTCACTTTGTGTAGTATAGTGGAACCTCGGACAACGACCGCTTCTGACAACTAAAAATTCGGATGAAAAAACTGCCAAAAAAATTGAACCTGATAACAACGAATTATCCGGACAACAACGCCCGGGTCACGTCTGCGTCACTTCCGGGTGACGACAAGAATGACCCGGAAGTCAGAG
>JAQQAE010011460.1:0-13606 GCA_029823295.1 Pseudamia nigra | reverse complement strand
GATTTGTGGACAACATTTGAAAGAAATGGTAATATTGTTTATCTGGAATGAATTTTAGATCTTTGAGTCCATCTCATCAAAAATGGGATCAAAAACAAATTGTTGCGTTTATATTTTTGTTGAGTGTACATTATGTTAGAGCTCTTACCAAAACCTAAATTTAACAAGAGGGAAAAAAACAATACTTATCTGCTGTTTGATAGCAAAATAATTTCTAAAATAGAAAAAAATCAAGGTTATCACTTGCTTAGATTGCCACATTCATTCAACTTTGCCACAGTGGTAGACAGGTTTTGAAGGGTACATAACAATCCATTTTCACAATTTTTTTGTCATCTTGCAGCATTTCACAAGGCAGGGCGACAACAGGAAGCCGTGAAAGTCCTGGAGCAGCTTACCCATAATGCTGTTGTGGAAAACAGATTCAATGATGCTGGGTATTATTACTGGATGTTGTCAATGCAGTGCCTGGACATTGCTCGAGGTGAGGTCTGCATCATTTTCACTGCACTGACAGACAATCTTATAGACCAGTGGAACAGTGCACACCTTATTTTAAAAGTAAAGCTTGTGCTCATTGTTTACTTGTGTGTTTCTGTCTGGAGCAGAAAGTGGAGATCAGACAGTTGACATGCTAAAGAAGTTTGATCGTTTTCAGCATCTCGCTGAGCTGTATCATGTCTATCGCTCCATTCAGCGTTACACGGTGAGAACATGGTTCTTCTGATTGTCAGCCTTAATTTCACATAGTTAGGCCAGGTTTAAAAAAACTGGTAGGAGGACATAGTAATCACAAGGTAGCCGTTTGATTGGCTGTCAGATTGAAATGCCTTTACTCTGTCTGTCTTTGTGGCTGGATTTTTGTTTGTATACAAATCAGTTTTTTAGCTGGAGGTATACTGACAGCCCACTGTTTTCCCTTTTCTAATCACAAAATGTGCTCAAATTCGTCTAGACGTCTGAGTGAGTTTGACAAATTAAAACAAACTCTGGCTCTGTAGATTTTGTCAAAAAAAAACAAAGAACCTCAGATAAGCTTGGATGTTTTTGGTGAAAATGAACAAAGAAGCCCCTGAAGAGAAATTTAATCAGCTTGATACAATATGGATCTCTTGTGCATTTTCTCTATCTATAAATTGGCTGACAGAAAATTTATCGGGACATAGTGCACATTATTGATACTAATGATAAGCCCCTTCTAGTGCAATCCAATTGGTTCACTTCCAAATGACCTCTGTGACCTCTATCACCATGGTAACTAACTTGATTGATCATGATCACTGCCTCATCAGTCGTCTTGTGAAAGCCCCCAAACCTAACATACTTACAAATAAGCAATTTCTGGTTGTGAGTATGTTAGAGGAGACCTGGCCTGTGTCAGTGTCTTCAGTTTGTTGTTACAGCTTTCTGCTGTACTTTGGTCGCACCCATGTGTTACTAAGGCATCACTGTGATCCAGACCAGAGCAGGAAACCTCCATATCTCACTTTAACTCTCCTGGGCAGGCACTATGATTTGAACTATCACTTTTTGGATTAATGCTGTTATTTATTGCTCTAGTGTCCGATTTTTCATGTTTCTTCCTAATAAATTTATTGAGCCATGTGCAATGAATTGGAATAAGGCATTGGAGGCTTAGTCTGCTTTCAGAACAGGTTAGAAGAGGAAAGGGGAGAGTTTTGATTAAACTCAAAATTCCCATATTTGTATCTGAGAGTTGTCTCATTCGTATTGCTTTTTTATTCTATCATTAATTTTCCATTTGCAGGATGAGCCCTTCAGTTCCCATATGCCAGAAACACTCTTCAACATCTGCAGGTTTCTCCTGAACAACCTCACCAAACAAATACCACCAGGCATTTCTAAAGTGTATCCTTCCATCTTAAGGTGCAGTGACGCTGCATAAAAATATTTTTATGCAGCTTTTCTACTCTTAAAGCTCTGAAGAAGGGACATGACAGAGATGCCAAAGTGGAAAAAGGGGGGAAAATAAGTGTTGTCTCTGTGGAAGCCAAGCTGCTGCTGAGAGGAAGAAAAGAGGTGATGAGGAGGAGGAGGCAATGCCAACAAGAGACCAACTCCCCCTTATCTCAACAAATACTCTGATTACTGAACTTTGTTCCTCTGTATAGATAAACACATTACACAATATACTTTAATCTGAACAAATGCACTCATGAAGACATGCACACCCATAGACAATTAAGTGTAGAAACACAGTGGAAGCAGAACATGAGGAAGGAAAGACCAGCCTTGTAAGAGGAAATCAGGCTGAGCAGCTGGGATCCACTGTGGCCAAACTGAGACGCTGTAAAAACTTTGAACTTAGATTTATAATCTTTGTGGACTAGGTTTGAACAATTAAACACAATGCCACAGAAAAACTGCACTAAAGTAACACAATAGGGGGAAATGCATTTATCAACAGTTCCAGCACTTAAACAGAACTGGGTGTGTGGGAGGAGCTGAGAGCATCTGAGTGGAGAGGAAAGAAGAGGAGTAGTGTTAAGTTTTAGTTGTTGGAAGAGTGCCAGCAGAGAGCTGCTGCAGCTGCAACTCATTGACCTGTCATTTCCACTCACAGAGCTGCTCTCCTAACAATCTGTCTCAATATAAATACAAACAAGCCACACTTTACTTAAATTAGCCACAGAAACGGACACACGATTCCATGAACACACACACACGAACATTTCAAAGACGTCAGTGTTATTTCTATTTATGGAACTCTGCCAGTGTTGCTTGCTCAGCATGAGCATTGTTCTACCCATTAAGAGACATGAGGGACTGTATCGTGAAACCTATTTTTAAATGCAGAGTAGTATCTTTTTTTCCTACAAGATAAAAAAGGAATCTTAGTAATATTCTGTGTCCCATTTAAACCTTGCAGATTGCCAACTTCTTCTCTTACATGAGTTTGCCTTGACCTAATAATTAGTAACACCTTGTATGCATTAGCCAAGCAGAGTAGAAAACTGGGTGCATATAAGCTTGCCAGGTATTCATATGAGAAGCTTCAGGAGCTGCACATACCATCACGATTCCAGGAGTCAATCGAACTGGGTAGCCTCACAATTCGCTCCAAACCCTTCCATGACAATGAGGTGTGTTTTTAGGTTTGTCAGCAGTATCCAGGATGATGCTGGAAGGTTCAACTTTTTTCCTAAAATGTAAATGTTCCAAGACAGTGATCTTATGTTTACAACAGGACCTGATTGAGGGCATGATGTGTTACCGTTGCTCCACCAACAACCCCCTGCTGAACAACCAGGGCAGTGTGTGCATCAACTGTCGACAGCCTTTCATCTACTCAGCTTCATCATATGGTCAGTCAACACATCATGCGCTAACTGTCCCAGACGACTACAGTATGTGTGTTTTCAATGTAGCTGATCATGTTGTCCACAGAAGTGCTGCCGCTGGTGCAGTTCTACCTGGAGGAAGGCATCAGTGATGAAGAGGCCATCTCTCTTATTGATCTGGAAGTTCCTCATACAGATCAGAGGGAGGCACAATGGCAGAATATAAACACCAGTGGTATCCTTTGATCACCTGTATATAATCACAGACACACACAATAACAGATGGTTCACATGCTGTGTGTGTATGAATTATTCACGTCTCATTCTGTCGGTCCTGCGAGTCTGTATGTGTGGCCTTAAACTTGGCATATCATCCTCAAAATTAAGCATGCGACTCTCCTCTGCCTTGTGACAGTTCCAAGAAGCTGTTTAGTCTGTGTTGGCCTCGATTCTGTGCTGTTGGGTAAGCTGTCAGAGCTAAGTCATCTTAGCTCTTGAGCTAATAGGGTTAGCGAGGCTCTCCTGTCTCATCTTAATGACACTAACCCTCCGAGAGCTGTAGCCACAGCCCTAGTGCAGGGATTAACCTGCATTACCCTGCAAACACTCAAGGGCACTGGAGGCCTGCTCTATTCTTGCAGTTCCACATCTTGACTGACAGGCAAGGCTGATTGGCATTTTGAACACTTTCACTCTGTCTTCAAGAGAACATGCACTGGCAAAATGTCTTAATACAAAATATAGGGAGATAATATATTGTATTGTACGATATTTACAATATGCTGTATATCCCTGCTGCCACAAAATATTGAATGTTGTTTATTAAAACATGCAGACAGCCCAACCTAATTCCCCTGTCAATATGTCTTTCCTGAGTTACTGTTTCAATTTAGTTCAAGTCTCTTTTATTGTTACAGCTTCAAATCACAATAAAAAAATCATCTCAAGGCACTTAGTAAGATCAGGATCTTACAATACTACAGAGAAAAAACAGAGCAAGCACTTGGCGGCCGTGGGAAGAAGCAGCTCCTTTTAACAGGATGATGACACACATGGACACGATGCAGTCAGTGCTTATGTGGTTCAGACTTGCTAAACTCTTTATCATTTCATTTGGAAAATTCTGTGAAACTCCACAATGCACTGAATAAACACATGGGTATTTTTTCTTCCACTTTGTAATTTCCAACCTTATTACCGAGGAAATATAATGACATGAAATGTGTAAAATGTATGCATGGCTCAGGCTGTTTGGTCTTAACTAACACCAATTAGAGTCTCAGTCTTTGAGGATGGATGACGGTTTTGATGAGGCAGAAGAAGACCCATTCACAGCCAAAATGACTTTCGAGGTAAAGAAGGAAAGGACACAGGAGATACAGTCATTAATATAGCAGCAAATGTGTGAACCAGCTGGACAAGGTGAAAGGACAGGGTCTATAATAGAATGTGAACGTGTTTTTGTGTGTATCCAACAGCAGGGAGGCTCGAACTTTGTCCCCGTCAAGGTGAGTCGCTCAGTGCTGCGCTCCATGAGTAGGAGGGACGTCCTGATCAAACGCTGGCCCCGGCCGCTCAAATGGGAATACTTCCGCTCCCTGCTGCCTGATGTGAGCATCACCATGTGCCCCACCTGCTTCAAGGTACAGCATTTATCAAACACTTGGACAGTGCAGTCTGTTTTAAACCACAACTCATCATATTTCTTTCCACTTCTCTTTAAATAACTTTTTTTTTTTTTTTTTTGTTTCATGTCATGTTGGGTGTGTTCTATAGATAGCATCGTTTGAGGCCTGATTATTCTGGGCTGTTCTAATGTTTCCTTTCATTTTTTTCCCCTAGATGTTCCACAGTGAGGATTATGAGCTGCTGGTGCTTCAACACAACTGCTGTCCTTACTGTCGAAGACCCATTGATGAACCAAACTGATTGAAGTAGAACAGCTATTTTAAACATTTCAGTTTTTGTATCCTCAGACTTTTCTTCTTTGAATATTTATCTTGCGGTTGACTTTCTCTCTACTTCTATTTTCTCACTGTAATTTAGCAGTTCGTGCATTGACACTGTGTTGTCTGCTTCCTTTGTAAGTGTGGCTCTTTGTCCTCCAGGGATGAATGATTGACCTAATACCTGTAGTGTTTGTCATTACAGGCAGTAGGAAAAGTGCATTATCAGCCCGTCAACCTCACTGGATTATGGGATCAGATTAGCTAATGTTGTTACTGATAACATCGTCACTTTAAAGGGAACACTGGTGGAAAGTGTTTAAATTATTAGAAAATGTATTTAAAGAGCAATATGTTTGCTTAGTAGTTAATATTTCCTATATGTGCACAATGATCTAATTTACATACACCTGATGCTATCAAGAAGTGCATCCCACAGACTTATAAATTGATGCTGTACTCTATGTTCATAACATCAAAGGATTTGTCATCTGTTGTTCTTGTCTAGAAAAAAGATATTTTTGTAATGTAACAAAGGGAAAATGGGCCTTTTCAATAAACAGGTTTGATATTTTTGCTCAGGAGGGAGAGCTTGTAATGTCAATGACTGCGTGAGTGTCTTTCTCTCACACTCAAACATCTACATTTGTCTCTGAACCATAGTTGGGGTAAAGTGTGTGCTCTGAGCAGTATGCCCCAGTGATTTTGATTACACTTCAGGCTATGATTTGAGCTTTGCATTATGCAGTTATTAGGGATTAGGCTTTTGGAGATGCAAATAAGTTGGTTTGCTTAAGAAATTTCATTTGTAGTTTGTCCACTCTGAGGGGTTTTAATCATAGAGAAACAGCATTCCTTTCATATACAGCCTCTTCTACCAAACATTTTGATGATATATTGCCACACTTTACAGCAATCAATGTTGGGGTATGCTTGACTCTAACCTCTAACCTTGAAAATACTTAACATACTGCATAGCTGTCTCTGTTTTAGACTGTAATACACACTGTGTGTGTGTGTGTGTGTGTGTGTGAGGTGGAGTCAGAGAGACTGAGATTGTCTTAATTCCATCTATGCTAACACTTTACTTCATGCATGTCCCTAATCCTACCTCCCTGTTAAAAGGTGCTACACCCCTCCTGGGGGCTACAGAGGACATCTTACTTGCACATGATCCTTGCCTCAGTCCATCTTTTCCATTTGCAACTGCATGACAGGACTTTGTTAGCTCTTTATTCTGAGACGAGACAGGTATTTTTCACTCATTGTATTATAGGAGGAAAACTAAACAGCAGCAGCTATGAATGGCACAGAAGGACCCAACTTTTATGTCCCCATGTCGAACAAGACTGGGTTGGTGCGCAGCCCATTTGAGTACCCCCAGTATTACCTAGCCGAGCCTTGGAAATATTCTCTTCTGGCTGCGTACATGCTATTCCTCATTATCACTGCTTTCCCCATCAACTTCCTCACTCTCTATGTTACTGTCCAACACAAAAAACTGAGGACACCTCTGAACTACGTGCTGCTCAATCTGGCAGTGGCAGACCTCTTCATGGTGGTTGGTGGCTTCACAGTCACTCTGTACACAGCTCTGCATGGATACTTCAGCTTAGGTGTCACAGGATGCAGCATTGAAGGATTCTTTGCCACATTAGGAGGTAAGTGAAAATGATGATTGATTTTGCTTGTTATAGCTGGATCTCCTGTGGAGTTGATGAATATTTTCAGTTTTGACAATATGTATGTAGTAATGTGCCTTAATTTTGAGTTTAATGAAGAAAGATTGCACTATTGTATTTGTAATAGTGGCAGGCATTTTTAAATAAAACTGGGAAGAGTACATTTGAATTGGAAACATGCACTGTATTGTCAGCATCTCACAATTGAAAGCACATTTAATGTCTTCTACATACTTTGTTATATCTCTTAGGAGAGATTGCGCTGTGGTCCCTTGTGGTTTTGGCTGTTGAGCGCTACATTGTGGTCTGTAAACCAATGAGCAACTTTCGCTTTGGGGAGGGACATGCCATTGCTGGTCTGGCATTTACATGGATCATGGCCCTGACCTGTGCTGCTCCACCTCTGTTTGGATGGTCCCGGTATTGTATGCTGTAATGTCTCTGCCAAAACTATACAAATAAAGTGTTATGGAAAATCACATCATTACACATGAAAGTACCTTTGAGATTCCTTACAGCACAAGGACTATATGTGAGACACTGCATGTCATGGTGTTAGAAATTCTTACTAGATTATCATTGTGTATGGATGCAGGTACATCCCAGAGGGAATGCAGTGCTCCTGTGGGATTGACTACTACACCCCAAAGCCTGAGATCAACAATGTCTCATTCGTCATCTATATGTTTATCCTCCATTTTTCTATCCCTCTCTTCATCATTTTTTTCTGCTACAGTCGCCTGCTCTGCACTGTGCGAGCGGTAAGAACACCAGTGCCAGATGCAATATTAATAATAAGAATGTGATACCTTGTTTATCCCTGTAGACATTTTTTTCTTTACCTTGCTCCCCTCTGCAGGGAGGTTAGGAGCATCACAGAGCACAGTCTCTAGAGATGTGAGAGATTTAGTGGCTCAAGGACACTTCAGAAGGGCAGATTCTTGCCAATATGGCAGCTTAAACCTCGGTCCTCCAGCTGAAGGGCAGTCTGCCTTACTCTATGTGTCATCCTAATGCTCTCATTAATAATGCTGCAACAACACTGGCTATTTATTAGCAGCAAAAAAATGCTGACATTCTGATTTCCCGTTATAAAGCTGAACCTGTAATATATTAAATACATACATTAGTTTTAAATTCACTGATGAAAACACATACTCAGTTTAAGAGTCTCATGTAGTTGTTATAGTTTAGTTTATAGTTATTTTTACTTAGTCTTAATTTGTTTTTTGATTCCATTTAAGCTTTAAGTACATTTTGCAAGTGCAGATGTAGATCATTATTATTATCATTGCATATGACATGTTTAACAATTTCAGTTTTATTTTTGTTTGTGTTATTTACAAGCAAAACTTTATAGATCCTGAAATGTGATTTGCAAAATGACAGTTTATTTAAGGTATCATATTTTACTCTAGGCTGATTGTATGTACAAGTCTGTTTGGTTTTAAAGGTGCAGTGTGTATAATTGAGTGGCAATAAAAAGAAACAATACCCCTACCCTCACCCTATCCACCCAGATTTAGAAGAGTCTCCAGTTGCTGTAGAAATGTAACTGACCTCAGCAGAGGCAGTGATTGTTTATTCTAAGCTGCTGTAGAAACATGATGCTCTCTGTTGAAGGACACACGTCCCTCTATAGATAAGACTTCTTCAGGTAAGAAAAACACAGTGATTTGTTTTTATATTTATTCTCAGGTGACTATAAACTCAAATTTAAATATACTATATTTTCTTTCTTTATATATTTTTCTAATTTCTACACACTGTGACTTTGCTTGTCTTAATTTGTATTGCATTGTTTATTTATTGGTTTATTGTTTTTACTTTGATTTCAGTGAGGATTGATTTTAATGATGATTTACTATAAATGTATTTACATCTGAATTAATGATGAGGTTCACACTAAACCACTTGATGAATAATAATTTCTATCTATGTCCCTTGAGGCTGCAGCGCTGCAGCAGGAGTCGGAAACCACACAAAGAGCTGAGCGTGAAGTGACGCGTATGGTCGTCGTCATGGTCATCTCCTTCCTGGTGTGTTGGGTGCCCTATGCCAGTGTGGCTTGGTACATCTTTGCCAATCAGGGAGCAGAGTTTGGACCAGTGTTCATGACTGCACCAGCCTTCTTTGCCAAGAGCGCTGCTCTGTACAACCCAGTCATCTACATTCTTCTAAACAAACAGGTATGTAAACATAAAAAGTCTGGTTTGGGTGATTTTTGATTAGAATGGAGCTCTTGTGTATGAGTTGTTTCAATCCACTTTTTTTCTGTGGCTTCCAGTTTAGGAACTGTATGATAACAACTGTGTGCTGTGGAAAAAACCCATTCGGAGATGATGAGGCTGCAGGTACTGCAGTTTCCAAAACCCAGACTTCATCTGTGTCCTCAAGCCAGGTTTCCCCTGCTTGACCTGTGCACCTTCCTTCGATGTCCCATCTGCCTGTGCACACGTAGGGACCAAATGCCACCAAGCAGCACTACATCCTATTGAATCCTCTTGACTTACCTCTCCATGTGTTTTCACTGCAGCAGTAATACTGCATACTGTATTTCATGGGACATACTCAAAAGCCAGCATGCATATTTTCAACCCATTTAATCATGGAAAGTGTTCAGCTGGCCTCAGATATGTAGTTTAACCCGGCATCATGGGGGTATTGTCCCGGTCATGATCCAACTGAACATATTCCAAGTCCCCCACTACCCAGAAAAAAAACACATCATAGATAAAAATGTTAATCAACTAACCGCATGGTATAATATCATCCTCTTGTTCAAGTTGTTGCAGCTATATATCCCCAAATGTGCTTGTAGTTTATGTCTATTTTGGTCAAATTTGTTGTCAATTTGTGTAGAAGTCTTAGTCACTGTCAGGTCTGTCCACTAGTCTATCTGTTTTACCTCTTGGCTTTATGATGGCAAAGTTGAGGTGGTAGTTAGCAGTGAGTGTAAACAGATGGACCTGGAAAGAGCCTCTGTGAGGAGACGCCGCCTCCTGCAACAGATTGGATGTGTGTGTGTGCGTGTGTGTGTGGTGGATGTTTACGTGTCTGAATGGATGTCAGAAAGCCTGTGTGTGTATTAAAGAGATAAGGGGATATTATTTTGTTCTTTGTGTAAAAGGCTAGGATCTTGTGGAAGTTGTTTCTGTGTCCTGCAATAAAAACAAAGCTAAATGTCTGCATGGCTTTTTCCTTTCTGGCTTTTACCATTTACAAGGTATTCTGAGAAATTCCAGATGCTCGTTTGTAACATCTTGGAGTGGCAGGCCAGCTCCTAATGGGTTTCAAATGTTGTTAAAAGTCACAATGTTGGAATACATTTAAAAATAAAGCAATACTTAGTACAATACACTTTGTCGTGGATAGGTATATTAAAATTCTAAATACTGTAATTTATTTCACAAACTCTGACAAATAATTTGGCATCACAAATACAGTCATCTTTTCCTCAGATTATATTGAGCTCACATTTTCCATATATGTAATTTCCCTCTTTAAATTTGTTCAGAGTCCAACATGATATTCATTTGTTTACAAGCACACTATAATCAACAATTCTATACGGATGCAGTTCTTCCCACTGAACTACATTACATCTGATTTCATAAGTTTCAGTCATTTTGCAGGGATTACCCACACACAACGATTACTACTCCTTTCTTCTCTCCTCCGCAATCCATCATGAACCCGCAAAGCACATTGGGATGTATTGTTTAAAGCACCGATAGGAATGAGTTACTCATATTCTTTACCAATCACACCTGAGAACATTGCAGGTTTTAGGAGATGAGAGGAGCTTATCAGGGTCCTTCCTACTCGTCCTGATAGACAGGCCACTTGAAAGCATTATAACACATCTATAAATATTGCTATGGACATTATATTACAGTACAGTGCATCATTGGCTCGTTCCCTTGTGCAGGGTTCAGTGCGTTAAGATTGCCACCAGGGCTTTAGGTCCCAGCTGTACAGACATCCAGAAAAAGCCTCATCTCCAAGCTCTTACAAGATTTGGGAAATTACTTGGCATTCCCAGACGAGAGTGCAAAGTGCAGAACACCTTGTTAATAGATGATACTTGTGAGGCAGGTTTCAGTCCTTAGCGCCGCTGCTTTTCACACTATTAAAGTCTTTGATACTTATGAAGGCTAATTCCTTAGTGACCAATATTCCCAAGTCTCTGCTCGGAAAGAGAGAAAAGTCAGCTGGCAGCAGGTGACAGTAGAAAAGACTGCCAGATTCAGGCTTCACTGCAGCACTCATAGATGTTGTCCTCCACAAGGGCAATGACCTGCTCGAACTTGTGGTGCAGCTGAGTGCGACGTGCAGTGGGGTTAGACTCCAGAGCGTTCACCACCTGACAGAGAGAGATAGAAAAGAAAACACAACAAAGATTACTTTTAGTGGCTGTCAAGCATTCATGCATCTAGCAGAGGGTGGAAATCAGCCACCTGCCTGGACATAGAAAGCTGAGGGGTAAAAAGTGCTTCAGCCTGTACTTCTGCCTTCATGCATGCCTACACACCACAAAAGCCTTTGCTCTTCAGATATTTACAAAACCCACATCTGCTCTGTTTTTCATGCCCGATAGTTGTCACAGTGTCAGTGGGATTTATGGGCTCTTAGCTGCAGTGTGCTACCAGGCAGAGCGAACTGAGCTGGGGCGAGAGAATAGGCAATCAGAGGCCATTCACAGAGCTCTGTGAATCAGAGTCTAAGCCCCTGGCCCACATCAGTACAGTAGCATGACAGTGGAAAGCAGCTAAATGGTATTATCATGAGGGTGCTCTATTAAGGCACAGTCACCACTGACTAAGCCTCTCTGGAGAGTAGTCACAGTAGTGAGGAAACACGGGGGAGTACAGGGATAGTTCAAAGGAAAGACAGCGCTGCAAAGCAGCAACATGACAGCACCATTAAACAGATAGGGCTGGTGAGAAAGGGTGGGAAGGCGGGTGTAAGAAGAGATGTAAACAGCACATTTTTGTTTGAAGTGATAGGTACAGTACGGTCTATGTGGGCTTAATGGGAGGAGCACATGAGTGGAGCAACTGCTGGGAATGCTGCTGACATGTTTAGCATTCAAAAAACCGTTACTGAAAGAAAATAATTATTTATAACAGATATCTCAGCTCATTTTGACAGCTGCTTGACTGACAGGTTGTGAGACGGTTTGCAGCGAGTCAGATCTCTCAGCATGCAGACGATCTGTGCTGATGCGTCATGCTCTGATACCCATCTGTGAAACTTAATACAGCAAGAGGTATTGGCTCCTGAGAAAGGCCGGTTAAAGCACGGCTAACATACTGTATCTAATCTAAATCAAAGTTCAGAGAGGCACAGGAGAAAGACAATGACGGCACATTCATTTTTCTTACCTGGTTTCTGTATCTCTTGGCATATTTGTAGATTTCTGTCAAGGCCAGGTTGGTGTTGAATTCGTTTCTGTATTTCTACGGGACATGAAACGGCGATGAAAGTAAATGATTGTGTAACATTTGCAAGTAATTACAGGCTCTTGTTATCTCTGTACAGCATACCTTGCTTTCGTGAATTACATTGGAACTATGTGAAAGTGTGAAACTAACATAAATTCAAATTCTGTTCACTCACTCGTGACTCCTCTGCCAGGTGAGCATTCATCTCCTGCTCACTGAGAGGTGCCATTTCTTGGATCTGCTGGTAGTAGCATTGAACTCTCTTCTTATACTCAGGGATCTCCTTGGCATACAGCAGCTTGTTGGTCGGCGAGTCCTGAAATGCAAGAACATATGAGGAAACTTAAACCTCCAATAAAGTGCTCTGTGGGAGGGGAAAATTAAATGCCAGTTTGACTCTGCAACTCTAGTGTTTGGCAAATTTAGCTCTTAAATGTCCCATGCAGTGACACTTAAACTTATATGTGTATTGCTTGTTCTATTGAAGACCTCTGTAGTGGTGCTGACAAAATAAAGTGTGCTGATTGATTTTTTTCCTTGGCTTTCTGAAGGATTCTTTGTAACTGCCGCACACGCTCTGATTTCACTGTGGTGTTACATTGGTCCACTTTTAATCAGAATCGGTCCCAGAGTGGCCTGGGACCAGACTTTGATACAAAGCTGTTGTAAAGACAGAATAGTGTGCTTTTCAAGAACAATTTTCTGAAAAAGAAAAAAAAACAGGAATATTGTCAGTTGCTAAAGGGGGAAGAGCTTATTTTAGATTGAATATGATTCGTTGTGGACAGCACGGTGGTGCAGTGGTTAGCACGAGTGCCTCACAGCAAGAAAGTCCTGGGTTTGAACCTTGCTGTGTGGAATTTACATGTTCTCCCCAACTCTGTGTTGGTTCTCCAGCTTACAACCAAAACATGCACTTCGGTGAGTTGATCACTCTAAATTGCTCATGGGTATGAAGGTGAGTGAATGGTTGTCTGTCTCTGAGATGACTGACGACTCATCCAAGGTGCCCCGCCTTCACCCTAAGCTAGCTGGGATAGGCTCCAGCCCCCCAACCATCCAACCTTTAATGATTAAAGGGTACCAACTGATGCAGACTCTGCATTGGTCCGTCGTGATGAAGAAGGGGCTGAGTCGAAAGGTGAAGCTTTTGATTTACCGGTCGATCTACGTTCCTACCCTCACCTATGGTCATGAGCTTTGGGTCATGACCGAAAGAACGAGATCCA
>JAQQAE010011459.1:0-13607 GCA_029823295.1 Pseudamia nigra | reverse complement strand
TTATAAGGCGCAGTGTCATATTTGGACAAAATTGACGGCTTTTAGATGCGCCTTATAGTCCGGAAAATACGGTACTACCCTCGTCTGGTTAGAAAGAGAGAACTTGAGACAGACAGTTGCACTTTTTAGATTTGATTGCTCTAATCTCAGTAGATCTAACACTAAGCACCTTTGGAGGTGACAACTTCCAGAGTTCAGGAAAGTCGATGCAGTCTGAGATTCAGAAAGATTTCTCATCTAATTACAGTCAGAGTGCTTATGACCGCAGACTCAGAGGAACTGACCGTGTTAAGGTTCAAACAAATACATCTGCAACCAATCAGATATCAGAGGAAATGGCACCGAAGTCACAAAATCCAATGTTGCCAAACAGCATGCTTAGAAAAGAACAGCACAAAAGGGGAACGACTCAGACATTTATTCTTTCTAATCTATGGAGGCAAAAAGTAACATCTCTGAAAAGAAAAACTGAGGGAGAGCAGAGCTGCAGAAAGAGAAGGTCAAAGATGTCTTGTTTCCATTAAATGAGAAGTGACATTTTTAGTCTTGAGGAAGACGTCCAATTGAAAAGGACTGAAAAGCTTCAAAGACTAATTCTGTACTGAAAAAGAACACAGTCTAACCACATATTTGCTGCACCTCCAGCCTAACGAGTGTTTCAATGCAGCTTCTATGTGTATTCAGGAAAACATACAGGTCCATTTGCATGCTTCATCTCATTTGCTGCATTGGATTTGAAAGTGCTGCCGTGGGCCGCTCTATGACTGTTTTGCTGATGCTTGCTGATGTGCTCGGCTGTGCTCCGGTTGTTGTCAGTACCTCAGCTCAAACTTAGGAAAAGCAACATTTCTTAAGGAGCTTCCAAGTCATGTTATCTGTTTCCAACTCACATTTTTGCTATTATTTCACAATGCCAACACCGTTCAAAGCGTGCTCCTGCTTCATCTTAGCTACAAAAATTCCAAGTGTTTATTTTTTGTTTGAGACTAAGGGTATTAAAGCAAAGGTGTGAAAAAGAGTGTTCGTACTGCACAACCCGAGGAAAGCTACTGTATAGTCACATTTAGCTGAATGCCAGTATCTACCAGAGCCACTCATACAGCTTTATTTGCACCGCATACACATGCAGATGTCAATCACACCACCTACATATTTTATGTTTATATGCAGCAACCATATATTCATATACAAATAATATATAACAGATACAGCGCTCCATACCATCAAAAGCAGCAGGTTAGCGAACATGTGTATATTTTTGTGTGCATAAAAGTCAATTATCCAAGGCGTGTGGCTTTCCTTCTGTCGACTGGACTGGATATTTGGTTTTAAGACGTTTAGTTACCTGGATAGGTAGTGAACCTATCCAGGTAACGAAACGTCGACAGAAGGAAAGCCATAAGCCTTGGGTACGATGACCTGGATGACTGAAAATCTTCACAGACAAAAGTCAATTACATATCTATATTTGGGGTGCGTTTATTGTACGGGTGTACAGGGTGCATGCATAAGCAAATAACCATGACTCTGAACTCACTCATTTTAAGCCTTTAATATTTGCACACTTCCCTTTACGCCTTTATTTCCTTCCCACTTCTACGCCTTGCCCTTTCCGCTCCTCTCCATCCTGCTGCCCTCCTCTCTCCCTGTCCCTTTATCTAACCAGAGACAGTATGTATTAGTATAGAAACCTGGCAGGTGTTTGCTCATTCAAGTGACACAGTTTTATAATGAGAAAAGTGCAAATTTCAGAATATACATTCAGCTGCCTGAGTCGAGATGTGACTGTTCTCTTTTCCTTGTCAACAAGCCGTCTGGGGACTTGAATTTGTGCATGTGTGTGTATGTGAGAGTGTGCAAGTGAAGAAGTGATGGCAACAGAGAAGCAAACAGAGTGCAATGTTTATTGAACGGCTTGATGTATAGTTGGTATACCGGCCGTTCCTCAACCTTCAATACCTATTTTACCTTTCCGAGGTGCAGCAGCTTTTTAAAATGTAAAATGTGCCATACGCTATACGGTAATTGGCTAGTGGAGATTTTTCCTGTAACAGAAATGATTTTCTTTCATCAGTTTCTACCTGCCATGCTGAGTTCAGTGGGACACCTCCAGCAGCCCTACTTCATTAAGCCTTTCTGAGAAGCAGGTCAGTAAGGAGACAGCTCCTGCCTATAAACCCTATTGTATTTTGCAGAGGGATACATTTTCCCCTCCAGCTCAAGAGAGGAGAAGCCCAGGTACGCTGTCTATTAGGAAATATCTATTTTTTCTAGGGTAACCACTACAGCTATCCTTCAAAATGACTTTGAAAAGCTTCAGCAAGAAAGTAGACAATGTTTTTAGAGACACCACTTCATTTCAATAATGCCAAAATTCTGAGAAAAACAAGTATTAATATTCAATTCAATTATAAATATAGTTTCTTTCCCCCCAACTCAGTGCTCCAGAACTTTCTCCTGGAAGAGAAAAATGAATAAGCCTGCCATAACTCTGAGTTAATTATTTCCCTTTGCCTCAGGTATATTTTTCTTTACCTTGCAAATGATAAGTAGCTGCACTAATAAAGGCAGTAAAAAGTGGATCTATCGCTTCATTTGACAATGCGGTTGCTCCCTCACCCTAACCTACTGTATACAACAGAAGAAACAGAGTTGACATTTGCTTGACACCAGTTTCTCTCATCCAAAGGCAAAACACACAACCAATGACAACTATACACATCTCTTCTTTTAATTACTTGTCTGCTCCTCTAAATACAATGCATGCACAAGTAAGTGCTAAAAGCTTTTATTTATCAGAAGCTAAATGTACCACATAGATGTGCAAAGACAGTGACAATGAGAGAAGGCTAAGAATGTTCAAGGTCAAAAAAGAAAGTTTGCCTGTGTCATTCAGAGGTGATAACTGTGTCTGAAAGCTCTCATAAAATGCCTCCTTAATTCCTCTCCTTTATCCCACCAAGGCCTACATTCCATCTCCTTTTTCCTCTTTTTCTTCCTCTAATGTTTTATGGTCCTTGTCTTGGAGAGAGGGGACTTGTTAGGGATCTTTGGAGATTTACAGTCAAGTTTTTTTTTTCTATCAGAGAGAACACCGCACCAATCTTCAGGCCGATATGAAAGGATGTTTCATAGAGGTACTCTTCTCGGAAGAAAAAAAAAAGACAGCTGTCTCAAAAGTTTAACTTTCTGCTAAGATTAAGTTTTGAGAGAAAGTTCTGCTATTTGTTTAATAAAAAGTCTACCTGGCATTTCTTATTTTGTTATTTACTTTGGAAAACTTTTAAAAGCCTATCCCCTAAATTGCTCAGGCACAGATAGTCTGAATGCATCAAAGCTTTCATGGTTGCATACTGGGGAGGTAGAATGCTTGACATTCCACATGCACACACGTATATGTGTGCTTACAAGTAAACACACACAAGTGCACACACTCACACAACAACAAGCAGCCTGCAAATTGATTCAGACAGCTGAATATTTGACATCTGAGGACCAAATAGTTTTATATTCAGCAGCTTGGGAGCCTAAAACGATCGCTTAGCCCTTAGCTGTTCACCCAGAACACTAATCTTAATGTTTAAACAGATTCAATCAATCTGCAGATGCTACAGTGCAGGTACTGTACTGAACTTGGCAATTTTACAAACAACACAAAACATAATTACATCTAAATAGTGTATATGTAGAGTATGAGGTATATCAGGAGCTGTATGTAATATTAGAATTACAATATCCATCAAAACCATTATTGTTTTTTTCCTCCATTTTTGTAGATTATATATTTAATTTGATATGTTACCTGAGAAACAGTGTACACAGAATATGGTACAAGTCGGAATAATTTAATTGACAGAATTCTATAAAACAAAATCATAATCACACAATGGCAAGAACATTTTGACCAAGAGGCAAAATTCCTGTTCTGTTCTATTCTATTCTATTCTATTCTATTCTATTCTATTCTATTCTAAATGCATGGTGATCTCAGGTGAAAGTGAAACACACTCACTATTCTGCAATATTTTTACAGCTAAAATTTAAAATACAAAAATACAATCTATGCATTTCCATAGCTAATTTATCTGTTTACTGTTTGATTGCTCATAACATAACTCAAAAAATTACAAATGTATTTGGATGAAGATTACAAGATAGGTCAGAATCGATTCGATTCTGGGAGTTATCTGGAGCTTCGTCTAGATCTAGAAGATTTTTAAATGATTCTTCACTATTGTGAGCCAAATTCGACATCTGTCTGTGTGACGCCACAAATAACACCCAGAAAATGTTGTCAAAACACAGGAAAACACTGTAATAGATTTTATGAAGTCACAAAGTTTAATCCAGATATGGACAATATTATGGATATAGTCATACAGAATGCTTATACTTCTTATATACTTATACTAGGAAAAATAGCTCCTGTAAGGTAGTAAATAAAGCTATAGATATGCGACTGACACCATGCTGTAGTGAAAAGTCAGCTGATTGAGTAATGTGCTCACGGATTTGATGTATCTTCAACATTTACAGAGCTAGATCCAGAAGAAAACCACCATCATGAAAATATTATTTAACATGAATAACTATTGAGCTAATGATAAAGTAACATTAAAACTTACAATTTGTATAACTTCATTATTTGTTTTCTTTGGCGTATGTCGCTATGAAGTAGAGTCACAATTGCAAGTTTGAAAATTAATCACAACAATGGTAATATGACTTTTTCACCAAGTTATGCAGCCGCACAAAATTCCACGATTTACATTTGTATCTGGTGAAAACAGTCTGTTGTATCTGAATGGTAAATACTAAACTCATTACTAAGAAATATTGTGACTGAAAAGAGTACGCCTGTTTTATATAAGGTGGTCAACACTTAACATTAAAATTAAAAACTACAGTGTCCAACATGCATGTGCCATGTACGTAGCCTTAGGAAAACCTGTCTTTGTGTTGTAGGCAAACACAAAGGCAGGGTCTCCTCAATTCTACCGGGGTAAGAAATAAATTGGAAAGACATGGACTGAAAAAGGGCAAATGAAATACGGCACTGAATAAATGATTAAAATGTCATTCTGAACAGAGTCCACTAAATAGGCCTACAAATTTAGCCTGGAAAGTAATTACACATAGAGTCTTTCTAGTGTGGGAATACGAAAGAAACTGTAATTAAGTTTCATTGCGAAATTCTTCCATCTAGAAAATAAAGCTATTATCAAATGTGGAATTACATGAAAACCTAAAGAGCAATTTGTAAAAGATATTAACTTCTTTTGAATCATATGAAAGAGAGAATCCCTCTTGCCCAGTGCTCATCTCTCTCACAGCTTAAGTCCCTCAGTGGTAAGTGATGGAAAGGACAAAATTGGCTACTTTCAGGACAATGACTTATTTGAAATTCAAACAACTCTTCACAGTCATCGCAGCACCTTGGAGAGGAGTGGAGACAAGGGGAATTTCTTTCATCCGACTAAATGTCTTAGAGGTGAGCCTCAGCCCTGACATTAAACAACAACAGCAGTGGAACCGACCCCACTCAAAGCACTGTAATGGAGTCACCTGCTGCATCTGTCTCCCAAAAAGCAATATGTTTATGCTAATGCTGCTTGGCTTTGACTTTAATAGAGAATGTAAGTGACATTCTTTGCAATACAAGCAAGGCATTCAACAGTCTGTTGAATAATGTAGACACATTATTTATTTATGTTTTAAGCCATTTGAGTCTTGGTTAATTTTATGTGCATGTAGTATGCAAGATTAGATGGTCTTTTTAAGGCCTGAGCAGTAAAATGTTAATAATTATTGTTAGCTTGATATGTACTGTATTTGTATATTTATGTTGGTGTCTTGGTTTGCATTATCATGTTTCAATGTTTTACTGAAATGCTTCACCTTAAATACAAAATAAAACAAGGAAAAATGCCATGTTTGCTTATATTTAACCATATACTGTAGACATCTGACAAAATCAGTTATTTTCTCATTGTGTAATTGAACTCAAACTTTTGAATAAGGAAAGTAAAATGGTGTGGTTAATGTGCTCATTTCTCCTTTTTCTGTCTTTCTGAAACCACATGGCTGTGGTTTGGACAGTAAAAGTTTTGTTATATCTGCTGCCGCTCGACACCCTGACACAGAGTAACCCATCGTCTGTGGTCATGTCATCCTCTCTGCGCAAAACCCACGTGGATCCCAGGAAAAAAACTAAACTTGTCCATCGGACTCAACCTACTTATTCGCGTGCTCTTCCTCATTCTCAGAGTGGCAATAATATGCTGATGTATCTTTTAAACTACACAATGTTAATTCACCAGGCAGCGTACAATAAATTTATTGAGGAAACAACAAGGAGTCAGTTACCCTGTGTGGGGGTGTCAGGTCACAGCAGACACAACAGAACCTTTACTGTGAAAGGTCCAAACCACGCCTGTGTGTCCCTTTTGACGATTGTCGCATGAAAACAGAAAATAAGCACAACATGAGTTCAGTTAATAAAATGAGAAAACAGCTTGTTTTGTCAGGTATCTATATGGTCAAATATAAACAAAAGGGTCTTTAGTTTTATTTTTGTGTTTAAAATGAAGAATTGAAAATGTGTTGTCTGTGAGGATTCTCAGTCATGCAGTTCATGGTATCCAAGGCGTGTGGTTTTCCTTCTGTCGACTGGACTAGAAATTTGGTTTCAAGACGTTTCGCTACCTGTCCAGGAAGTTCTTCAGTTGTAAATAAACTCCTGCAGGCAACCAGAATATATACTCTGTGACTCAGGACTCCACCCTTCCATCCTAAAAGGTGCTAGTTTCACCTGGGCTCCTGGGTCACTCACACCCCTCCTTCTGTCACCATCCACAGAGTGAAACTGTCAACGACCCTCTCCCCACACCCCCCTGCGCTGTCAGGGACAGGAACCCTAACGACTCTGTAACGACCCTGGCCCAGGTCCTAAGAACATTTTTGACCCTATCGTCCAGCTTGAACCATTAGTTTCTGTGCTTTTGGATACAAACACGAAGAAAAGAAATATTTAAATGTTTTTACTGTTAACAAAAAAGCATAGCTGTATATTTTCATGTTCTAATTGTTATGCATAAAGTTGGTGAGCTGTGGTTGTAGTTAGACTGTTTTGAGCAACTGCATGTTTGCCCTAATCCCCATCTTCTTCCTCCCAACAGGCAGCGGGGAAAATTAATCTGAAACCTACTGTGCTCAAAGGTGTTTGCAGCTGAGACATCTTCCCTTTCTCACGCTGCCAGTGGCACTTTGGAAACACTCACCATCTCAGTGTGAGACAGTCATCAGCATGTGCATCTGAATTTGCAACATTCAGCAAGACAACTCCCAAAGCGTACACTTCCACAAAGCCAACCCAAAACAACAACACAATTGCAGGGCCTCAGTAGTATCCCTTTGCTTTTCTGATAATATGAGAGTCCTTGGCTGCTTTTTCATTTCCACTCTCAGAGCTATGCACTGGAAATGCCATGAAATAGACCCCCAAGCCTGAATTGAATTTGATGTTCAATGCGGCTCTTTTACTGCTGTTCTTCCTCAAAAAAGGGAGGTAAGTGAAAGTAAATGAATAGATGAAAATTGGAATGGTCTCTTCATGTGTCCACTCATTTATGAGCAACTACATGCAGTACAAATACGCAGATACATACACACTCTCACATATAGTACACAAACACACAAATTCACTAGGCAGCCCAGTGGGCAGAAGGATAATGGAAGAAGTCTGTGTAAATCCCATATGTGCTTAATCCAGACACTTACAAGAGAGTGTGATTCATACTCTATTACAGTCGACTAATACGGCTGAGAGATGCACAGGGTGCAATCAATTCAACAGAACCAACAAAATAACGCCCATGAATCCTCTTTATGTGGACTTCACAGAGCAGAGTTGAGAGGTCACGAGTAAAGCTTAGAAGAACTTATAAGTTGTTAAAACATCGGTGGCTCTTGGTCACATCCACATCTATGAATCTGTTAAAGTGTTCAATGATAGCATGAGTTTGTGTAATTTGAACAGAGGAAATTCCCCCTTAAGGCTAAATCGTTCCCAGTTTATGAACGGTATATTTTACAGATCTGGAAGAGTTTCCTGTAGATTAGTTTATTCACAGGCTGTTCTCTCCATGGTGTTAGTTTGATGAGGTCATTACATTTTTATTGTAAAGGAGTTTTATCATTTCATTTTGTTTTATTTATATACAAACTAAATGAATGAAAACAAATGGTACTGGACAAAGTGAGAAGACACTGTAATATGCAAAATCATAGGTGTCGAGTGTAGAATATAGCATTCATTTCTGTCAAATATTTGCATACATGTGCATTTTTAGCAGTAGATTATTTATTTGGATGCAGCTTATTCTACCTTTACATTTCTTGGTGAGTTTGTTCAGTTTGTGTTTATTTTTGTTCATTTTCTTAACTCTCAAAGATCTAAATGGCTGCCTATGGCACAGTCAAAAAGCATTCAAATTAGCTGTTGAGGCCAACTGATGGAATATGTTTGAAAAGCAAAATAACTAAGAGATGTGAGTCAGGTGCACCAGAAACTCTTCATGGTCTTTACAGGTTAACTAGTTTGTTAATTTTCATTCAATTCATGGTTCCATTGATTCTTTCTCATTCTGATGATTTTTGTAAACAAAATGATGTATTGACAATTCACCAGTGCACAGACTCTGTGTGCAGAGTTTGATGTTCAGAATTTCCAGGAGGATCCAGAGAGGCCGAACTTAAAATGTCCCACTGATCCTCAAAACAGATACTTTGATAGGTGTTACATACTACCACTTGGCACCGAAGCTTCATGTAAAACCTTTGTAATATTACATTGTTTTCATTTTGGTCTCTTGCACTTGAGGTCAAAATTATTAGCACCCTGTGAAATTTTTGTTTTTCTTTTATTCAGAATTTTTCTAGATTGCTGTAGTTCCAGATTTTTGACAAAGCAATTCATTATTATGGTTATCTAAGGAAAACAAAAATGACCAGGGTCAATGTTATTAACCACCAGAAGAAAGTACCTTTTTATTCAGGCATAGCACTAGTGGTCTAAGTGTGTGAAATCAAGGTAAAACTGAAAATTTTTGCAATATTCACTTTGGAAAGGATTTGAGGCATCACTTGTAAAAGCATGCTGCAACAAAAGAAAAAAATTAAATCTAGAACTGGACTGAGAAGCAGGAGGTTTGGAAAGAATCAAATATTCATTGGGGGGAGGGGATGGATGGACCTCAACTCTATATCCTTTAAAATACATAGGATATGAGCAATGTGTGGCACTTTCTGAAATGGATTCTAATATGGTTCCAGCTCGAAATATTAAAGTGGACCTGTGGTTGTTTTTGAACTAATTTAACAAGTGACATGGCCACAGAATTGTGCCATTCAAGGCACAGATGATCAGACTTGTTCTGTTATCTGAATTTTAGTTCAGACTGTAAAAGCTACCGGTGGAACAAGCTAAGTGCTGAAAGGATGAAGGGAAGGACACTAGCACAGCAGGGTGAATAGATGACTTTGATGGAGAGTGGGCTGTTTTGGGTGCTCTAACTTGACTTTAACACCCATTTGAAAATAACTATTACTGCTAATGCCAAATCCCACCCATCCATAAGGGTTTTAAGGAATGAACAAGTCACATTGTGTGTTTACGCATTTCAACTGCCTGTTCATGCTGTGCATAAAGTGCAGAGCAAGTGAAAAACACAGATATGAAATATGTGTGACAGAAGCTATGACACAACAAAGGCGGCAGCTTATTCAGTTGATAAACACACAGGAATATGGTGGGGATTTTTCACCAGCCTAAAAATGTTTTTGTGCATTCTGTGCATTTCTCAACCACCACAAACCTAACACCGCGAACACTACATACAATTGTCATATGCATATGAGGGTCAGTCCGTCTCTAGCTCACCTTTCTTGTCCCCGAAGAAGAGGGTCTGCTGTGCCGGGTTTGACCACTGGAGGGAGGTGTTGTCATTAGACTCCACACGGCAGGTCAGATTCGCTGTCCCGCCCTCTGTCACTGTCACGTTCTGGACCAGAGGGTACTGACCGCTGAGGCCTACAACATAATGAACGAGAAACACGGATAAGAGGAGATGAGGATGCATCAGGAAGAAAAGGGCAGAGGAGGACACAGATTAAGATGCAATTACACAGATGGTACATCTGGTTGGTAGGAGACTTTGTTGATCACATTCAACAAATAATAAATCCAGGATACAGCTAATATATTAAATAAAATGATGAAGATAGAAAATAGGTCATTTGTTGACTGAGCTGCATGGTGGCGCCCTGTGCAGTTATGGAATCACAAAACGCTGTCATTTAAAGGATTTGGGGTGATCTAATTGTTCATTTTCTTTTTCTCATTGATATTTTGGAAATTATGTTGCTCATGTCTGTTTTTGTCATATTTTGTAAATTATTTAGCCATTTCTCCGCCATTTTCTTGTTGGGTAATATTTCTTTATTTTCTTGGTTATGCAATTTTTTTCCCATTTAACTGCTTATTTGACAAGGTTTGTTCATTTTATCTGGGTGATAAACAGAATATAACTGAGACCCCTCTCGTGTGATTGTTTGGACTAAACTTTACTTAAGCAACATAAATCATCATACTTCCATGATAACCGCAGTGACTTTTTCACCAAATCACGTGGCCCTATTTACTACCAATTCATTTGGGAATGCACCTTCAGCTGCACCTGAATGACTCGGATGCAGTTAAAGTTGTTGGTGTCTTTGGAAATGCTTAATTACTGTAAAAGGATATGTAGTTTGGCTGTGTGATGGTTATAGCATATAATATTTTAAGGCCAAGACAGGCAAAGCTCATTTTCAGAACCACGGAGAGGTCACATTCTCCCAGCTGGTTCGGTCAATAGCTCTGTTTCCAGGACCCTGGACAGCTCACATCAGTCTGCATGTACATTGTGTGAATGGAGTGTGTGTGTGTGTGTGTGTGTGTGGGGGGGTGTGTGTGTGTGTGTGTGTGTGTGTGAGGAAAGGCTGAGAGAGCACGTAAGCAAGTAAATAATAATAACCATAAATCTATCGCTTTCTTCATCCCCAGAGGACAGCTTTTAAAGACTGTGTGAATAAAGGCTTAGGTAAGAGAGATTATTCATCCCCAGTGAACTCCATCTTCTTAAACTGCCATGCCTCTTGGTGGGGATAATACATAAAGAAAGGCACATATAGGAAGTTTTTGATTATTTTGGAATATCATAACTTCAATTTTGATGCAATTCTGCCAGATAAGATTCAATCTAAGCTGGTAAATATAAGTAGATCATAATGCACCATGTGTTTCTTCACAGTTAATGATGATAACGGCAAAACAGACACAAATTCCCAAAGAGTGATTATTTACTGCAGGCGAGGCACAGCCTGTCACTGCGACTCGAAATGAAGAACATGTTGAGATGAGAGAAGATGAGGTGAAGGAGGAAAGGAAAGGTAAGTCAAGGAGCACGGGTCATTTCCAGTGTTGATTAAGGCCTCCTGAGGTTAATCATGTGTGTGAGAGACAGGGCAGGAAGAGCAGGGGAACGCAGGAAAAATGGATCTAAGCTATGGGAGGCTAGAAATATGTATTATTCATGAAAGTTTTGGATGAGGCATGATCTGCCAACGATTTACCATTCTCTTGCTCCTGCCCCTGGTCTCTTTATTACTTCCTCTCTTTAAATCACTTGCTTTTTCTCATTTTTCTCACTCATGCAGTTAGGCAACACAGAGTTCAGCATGATACATTTTACTTCTTTTGTGTTTTCCACAATGGTGAGTTAATGGTTAACTGCTAAACCAAACAGGAAATTGGATTCTATATTGAGGTGCTGCACAGTATCACATAATCATGCACAATTTTTGATCATTACTCTAGTTGATGTGGTGGTGGAAAATGACATTTAAGATGACAATTGCTCAGTCTTTTGGGATTTACCGAAAATATTATTACTCTGTTGTCCTGTGTCTGGCTTTTGACAAATAAGGAAATATGAGACTTCAGTGATTTTAATGGTTATGGCTCTAGGGATAATTTGTACTTGTTGAAATGTAGTAAATATGCTTTATTTATGGGGATATTTATTAAAAATGAAATGCAACAATAAATTATGCTAAATTTACTACATTTATTTGAATGGCACTGCAAGATGTAAATATGGACATAAATCAAAATATCACAAAACAGTATGTAATTGCTGCTAGCGGTCAATCAATTTTCTAAAAACTTAGTAGCAGAGGATGTGAAGTTGCATGAGACCATTACTTCATATGACTCAGGTAGAAATCAATTACTTTATCTTAAGAAACAGTGATGTATAACTTTAAAGGGAAGTCCACACCAATCACAGTAACTACACTTTTGTCCATAAAGTCTGAATAAGGTGGAATTTTTAACTATTTTCTTGAAATGATTGTAACAATGTGATTTATTCTTGTGGATAAAGTGCATATCTTCTAAAAACTTTGTTGATCAATCTTTTCCAAAGGTTATTACTGATAACTAAGTCATTCTTAAAACTGTTCTAACTCATGCATATAGAGTAAATGCCACAATTCTAACTAGAAAACACTCAGAGACCGCAGACCTTCGCCAAGGCAGTTCATTTACCTGTATGACATTATTAGGTCCTGTGTGCACAGGGAAGGTTTTAGCGCCACAAAGGTCATGTTGAAATACTACTATATTTAGCTCAGAAAATAGTGGTGTAAGATATTTTCATGTGAGCATATTAAAATTAAAATCTAGCTTTTCGCTAAATCTGGTATGCACATCTTTTGACTGTTATGAATAACTTATGTAAGCATACTGTACGTTGTCCTTTATAAACTGAAATAAAAATAAAAAATCTGCAATTCAATTTATCAAGATGAAGCCTATGTAGAGATCTGATCAGATGATTTCGAACATGCACAGAGACAGTGTCTGCGCACGTGAGCTGAGTGTGTGAGGGGGCTTGAATTTAATGACATCTCGACATGTTACAATTTTTAAGTTCACTGTTTACATCCTTACTCACATAGTTACAGCACCACGAATGAGTCGGACATGCATCTGTGGCTGCATCACAGCATCATATAAAAATGTCCTTTTCACACAATAACGTTTCAAACTGTAATGGATGCTCTGCATGTTCACTTCCTTCATGAAATCATGTTAATCCTTCAGTGTTAGATCATAAACCAAGCTGTTTCTCCCATGGTTTGTTCTCCATCATGGTGCGGAGAACTTTATTCATATCCAGCGCCCTATTGTGTGCAATGAGATGGTGATTCAGATCACGACCAAAATCTAATCACTTGTTCCTAATTCCATTTCTGACATTACCTGAAAATTTAATCAAAATCAGGCCAGAACATTTTGAGTTGTTGCTAACAGACAGACAGATAAACAGACAAGCCAACACCGGTGAAAACATAACCTCCGTCAAGCAAAGCAGCAGAGGTTATGGTAATAATAACATAGGAGAACTATACTGTTCTGAACACAGAGAACTACAGTGGGGACAATAAGTATTGGGAAATGTAAAAATGTGCAAGTTCACCCATTTAAAAAGATAAGAGAGGTT
>JAQQAE010011458.1:0-13607 GCA_029823295.1 Pseudamia nigra | reverse complement strand
CCCCAGATGAGCTGGATGATGTAGCCAGGGAGAGGGAAGTCTGGGACTCCCTGCTCAAGCTGCTGCCCCCGCGACCTCCGACCCCACGGATAAGCGGTAGAAGATGGATGGATGGATGGATTGAATAATCAAGTTATTGGGAAATGAGTAAACAAAGCAACAAAATGTGCAAAAATGTACAAAAATAATCACAAAAATGAACAAACTGAACAAAGTAAGCAACTAAATGAACAAAATAAGCAAGAAATTCAACAACATGAACAGAATAATCAATGAAATTCAATCTCTATTTGTCTAGCGAAATGAAAAAATAAGTAACAAAATGAACAAAAAATGAACAAAATAAGCAAGAAATTGAATAAAATGCACATAATCATTGATAAAATAAACAAAATAAGTAACAAACTGAACAAAACAATCAAAAAGCAAACAAAATAATCAAGATATAAACAAAATAAACATGAACAAAAAATGAAAATAAAAACAAAATGAACAAAATAATCAGAAATAAAGGAAATAATCAAGTAAATTAACAAAAAAATAGCAATGTACGTAATTAAGAAATTAGAACAAGAAATATCCACAAAATAAGCACCAACGTGAGCCAAAGACAAAATATGCAGGGAAAGAAATCTGCAAAATAACGGACAAAGGGATCAAAATAAGTAAGGAATGAACAAGTAGGAACAAAATATTTGTTTGAATGCTATAATTTATGCTGTAATATATTGATCATATTTGCTTGTTTGTTTAGTTACTTATTGGTCATTTTCTTGCTAATGTTCACATTCACTCATTTGGCTGCTTGTTTTGCTCAGCTTGCATCTTTTCACTTATATGTGCTCATTTTCTTCCTTATTTTGCACACATTTGCTCTCATACTTGCCTATTTTGCTCATTTTTACTCAGCTTGCACTTTATTTCAGTTATTTTTGTTCATTGCGTTGCTTGTTTCACTCATATGTGCTCATTTTCTTACTTATTTTACACATGCTTAAAAGGTATCTTTACTTGTCACATACATACAGTCCAGCACCAGGGGGTTAAGGGCCTTGCTCAAGGGCCCACCGTGGTGATGATGACCCAGGGGATTTAAACCAGCAACCCTTTGGTCACAGACCCCCTTCTCTAGCCTCCTGGCCACCACGGTTTGCTCACCTACTTGCTTATTTTGTTAAGTTCTGCCAAATTTGTTGCTTGCTCTGCTCACCTTCTTCCTTATTTTGCAGGCATTTGCTCGTTTTGCCAATATTTGCTCGTTCCGTCGCTTATTCTTCTCCTTTCGCGCACTTTATTACTCATTTGACCTATTTTTTGCCCCCACCCACCGTGTCCAAATAAAACCTCCGCCCTTGGACGCCCAGACACACGAAATGATTGCGCTTCCCTCCAGCTCAGAATGACACGGCGATCATGGGCTTTATTAATTATCAGAATGCATACAGATCTCATTACAGCTAAGTGATGAATAGGTCCTGCGCCTGAAATAAACGGTGGCTCATAAATATTCAGTTTGGCGCTTGTTTGACTGGCCTGTCAGATTGATATCAACAGTGTTTCATTTGTAGAGTTATAATCCCGAGCCATGATTTAATGCCTAAAAGGACCGGGATCACAATTTCGAAGTCATTCTCACTGCGGCAACATTATTAAGCAAATGAGCAATGAACTGGATTTTAATATTGCATGTTTGATTTAGGGCGCGTTTACGAGTATAGCCAGCAAGATTAATACAATGTGACCTACATAAGCTGTTCAATCGTCTTCTCTCAGCAAAAGCACGGAGTCTTATTAACAAAAGCGAACCATTTCCTCTCCAGAGCTCTCCAAACAAGCATGGAAGGAAATTAATTATATTCTATTGTTAGAGAAAGGAAGCACAAAAACTGAATTTTGAAAAAGGCCTTGGCGTGTCATTGAGGTTTTGTTAACTTCTTGCACAGGGATGACTTTTAAATAGCTTTGACTTGTTTGAAAAATGTCGGGCGGAAACCGGAGAAGAAGACACTTGGCCGCCCGAGGCTAAGAATACACACCGAACAGGATGCGGCGTCTGATATTTGTTGTTAGAATAGGAGCCAGACATCAATGCAAATGACACCCTGCCAGGAACAGAAAATAGCTTATGCATTTCTCCGCCGATTTCAACGCGTCTTCAAAAAGTGTGAGCGGCCGCCGCGCGGAGCATTCGACGCCGAGGACGAATCCGAGACGGAGGGAGGAAGATAAGCCGGAGTTGCACAGGCAGGGTGAAGACAGCGACAGGAAGATAAGACGAGTCGCGGACACGGGGCTCGTTCAGGTGACGAGGCTCCGCATCAAGGGCGTAGGTTTGTTTTGAACGTCTGCAGGCGGACAGTTTTAGTCCGGCACGTGGCGACACGGGACAAGCGTCACTCGGATGTGTCTGAAGAGCCAGTTGGAAGCTCTGGTCTGTGGTAGTGGAGCGTTTACACTGAAATTACACTGGTTTACGAACTGGGACAAAAGTTTTAGAACGCACCAGTTTTTCCAGTCTTTTTTTTCCAAGTCAAAAGACCAGCTTGAAATGGTACAAAAGGTAAGTGCTGAACTGCCAGAGGTTAAAAAAAAGTCCAGGTTACCAAAAACTGAAAAATAACGGCGTTTCAGTCTTATACGAAAGGACATTTTCCAGGGAACAAGACGCGGATTAAGAACTTAAAGATGTTCTGCAACAGTGGAGGTTGATCAAGTCCTGAAAGTTGGTGCAACTAATTCCTGCAGGCGTCCCAGGTTTGTTTGATTCATTTAAAGCAGTGTTGGAGCCTCTGACAGGACGAGATCGGACACACCCAAAGACACCGTCAGACCTCGTCCGGTTTCAGTGCTTCATGATGCTGAATGAAGCTGGACTCGCTGTAACGTTGTCGTTTCCATTGATTTTTTTCCTTTTTCTCACCATTTTTATACCAACACAATGCTTTCTGCAGTGTAAACAATGCTCATGAGGGTACGGTACCACACTTTATGTACAAACGGAGGGGGTTTAATTCATCAGTCACACTTGGGGCGCCTCTAGGAATTAGTTGCACCCACTTTCAAGACTTGATCAACCTCCACTGGTGCAGAACAGCTTTAAGTTTTCTTCCCTGAAAAAATGCCTTTTGGTATCATTCTGAAATGTACATTATTTTTCAGCTTTGGGTAACTTTAACTTTTTTAACCTTACCTTTGTACCATTTCAAGCTACTCATTGAACTTGAACTACTTGAATTTCAACAAAAAAGTGGAAAAACTGGGGTGTTCTAAAACTATTGACTGGTAGTGCAGGTTCTTTTTTTTTAACCAAAGACAGCGTGTTGTTTCTACAGGTTAAGAGGAAGTGATAGAATCATGGAGAAAGTCGACAGCTGAGGACAAACCACAAGATTTTCGCCTGATTTTACCCATGAGTCTGCGCAAGTCACAACAGTTGCATGTCATTTAAAATGATCAACTATTGAAAACAGAAAGAAAACTGTGGATTGAAGAATTATGGACAAAATAAGCGACCCCGTGAACGATCAGCAAAACAAAAACAGACACAGCGATCCACCAAACGACCAAGAAAATTGACAAAAAGCAACAAAATATGAATAAACTAATCCACAAAGTGACATCACAATTAAGGAAATCAACGTAAAGATGGACGCGTGAAACAATCCAGAAAACGAACAAAAATAATTGAGAAAATCAACAAAAAAAGAACAAAATGCACAAAAATGTCAGTGTCTATGCAAAGCAGGGAGACCCCGCTGTTACATAAACATCTAATTTACCAGAGAAGAGGAAAAAACTTGATTTTATATCTTCCGGCCCACGCTGCTGCTTCGCGTCGCCTCCCGTGCGCTGCACTCCACTCTTTTGTCATGCCGACGTGGGATTTGAGTGGTAAGAGGTCAATTTGTTCATTTCAGTCTCCGTAATCCCCAGTGGAACATGCGTAATCTGCACAATCAGATGCTTGTTAGCTAAGCTGCTCCGGGCACCGTCGACGTTTTCATAGAAGCGGTGGGGGGGGGTTTGTTCGCTTTGAAAAACGAGGTCAGCAATACATCTCTATCGACAGGGTAGAGATGTGTAAATACGGTGATTACGGCTTCATTTTGTGGACAGAGTAGATTTGAGCGCTCAGGTGAAAGGACGGCGGCTGCAGAGACCTGACAGCGAGGACGTCAGTCAGCAAATGCCAAAGGGAGTCGAATAAATTGCACATCAGAGGAAGCCTGATCTGAATCCAAAAGCAGCCTCAATCTAATGAACATCCACAATCTCTGCAAACATTATCTTGAGCAGGACCCGAAGCAGCCTGCGCTGTGTTTGTTTGGGTATTTCTGAAATTACAGTTCACTCTTTATTCTCGACAGCGCTTTGTTTTCGCAAACAGATCAACGGCTGCTGAATTCACCGTTCGCAACGGGAATGCACAGTGTGATGAAAAAGTCCTACTCCAATTATGGCATATCATATATTTGCAATTCCAACCGGAGTCGACTTGGTTAGTTACAAAGGAAAGTGCATGTTTTTTTTTTCCCCTGATTCAGTCATATAAACTAAAGCAAAGAAAAACGACAAGCTTTAAAAATATGCGCAGCACCTCTGCTCTGTGTTACTGAAGACATCCACTACCAGCCAACATTGTACATTAATAGAGAAAACATCAAGACTGTGAAAAAGACATAAATACAGTTATATAGTAAACAAAGCATAGTTCATTTGTACCATTTCTAGTCTTACTGTGCTTTAGACCATCAGGTGTCTTGTGCAGAGGACGGGTGGGTACATGGCGAGACCCCGACTAGTGCTACTACAACTACTGCACAAATCCATAGTATGGCAAGAAACACCCTGTGAAGAGGAAAGACCAGAGAAGACCATCATTAGGTCAGTCAGTCTGAAACATTTCAAGTACTTTGAGTGTGTCCCCAAGTGCAGTCGCCAAAACCGTCAAACACTGTGGTGAAACTGGTTCTCATGACGACCGTCCCAGGAAGTGAAGGCCAACAGCTACCTCTGCTGCAGAGGAGAAGGTTATTCGCATTACCAGACTCCGAAACCAGGCACGGTCCTCATGAGGACAACATCGACTCTTGTTGAGTTTGAGGGACAGGAGTGTCTGGACGAGGACACTTTTAGGGAGCAGGGGGGTGGGGTAAGGGATGGAAAAAACAGAAAGCCCGAAGCATAAAACACAAAATGCATCGACGTGGAACACACTTCTACAAAACTGATGTGCTTGCTATGTAAATATGGATTTGGAGCCACCTGCTGGATGTATAATTCAAATGCATGCACAGGTTTCTTTCTCATGCTGAACACGTGACCTTGCAAAAAAGATCCTTCTAAGCTGGAGACTTGAACTTGTGTAGTTGCATCGAACCCTGTGATGACAACGTGTACTTGTGATTTTTATACCGGGACGGTAAAGAACAACCTGTGGCAGAGCAAACACCGTGGCCATCCAGTCCTTCCACATACGCGCTACCGATGTAAACCCTGGTCTCCTGCGTGTGCTTCCTGGACTTTTTGTGCCACCCCATCCACCTCCATCTAACAGTTTGCTCACGTGACACACATCACTACAGACTGGAGGTAACGCTGTCACTGTAGTCTAGAAGTCAACAACATGTGTTAATATGAATCCACATACATTAATATAACATACAGCATGGATTTTACTCTTGAAATGTAAAAGAACATTGAACTTTTCTCTTCATTTTGAATGGCCTTAACCTTCAAAGACCTAAATGGCCAACCATGGTACAGTCAAAAAGCTTTCAACAATGCAATTGATAAATTGGCATGTTAACTATTCAACTCCATGATGAGTCTGGCCAAAACTCTTCTACGTAGGTCTTTAAGGGTTAAACCCCCTTTACACAGGATGGAGACCTTTGTGCCGCCTGGGTGCAACCGTAAAATTTGCTAAGTCACCGTTGGACGCTCAAAGGAAGCAGAATTGTCGCCATGGGCTGTTCAAAGATGGTTCACAGGACGTCCATACATCTCCAAGGACGCCGTAAATCATTTAACATGTTCAACACAGTCGCTTAAAAAGGTTGGTTGCTGAAAGGAGGCAGAAGGAAGGCACAAGCATTGCCATGATTGCAGAGTGGAGGCACAGCGGTCGCACATAAAGGACACATTTTGCTGCAAATTTTCCCATTAATCTGGGTGCCATTGGTCACCAACGATGGCTCAGAGGAGGCAGGCAGCTCAGTGGACACAGAAGATGTTCATAGGTCGCCATGAAAATGCCCAAAAATTACATTTTTGGTGGTTCAAGGGAGGCACGATGATTGCAGGTGCAGTTATAGAGACACTGGATTTTCTGGGTTTAGGCGACCATTAAGCATCCTGGCCTTTTTTTGGGTCGCTCAAAGGCGGCTCAAAGGTCGGCATCCCGTGTAAAGGGGCCATTAGGTCGTAAAACAGTGCAAGAGCAAATGAGCCATATGATCCTTGTTGGTTGGAAGACAGGCTTCAAAACTAATATGAAAATCACCAAAAATTCTCACCAAAATGAACAAAAAGTAGTTTGTTTCATCGCCTACAATCACGAGGTGTCTGACAGTCGCAACATCTATCCCGAAAACAGCTCCACCTATCCCACGAGCTGGAGATCTGATCGTGACCAATAACATGGCGAGTTTCACATTCACACGCACAAAAACGGGCAGCGTTCGCTGGGTTTCCATCCAAAAGCACCACATTTTTAAAGAGAACGTTCAGAAATCCGACAACAGGAAATGCAGACGTGATCATTTACATTAACTACCTTTTGCAAATCTTGGGACGGCAAGCAAATAGGGGCACCGGACTTTAAGTCGAACCGGCGAACAGACATGACGTCAATTAAAAATTAGCTTAGCATCGGAGCCGCCTGATGTCATTTCACGTTCTCCACATCTGTTATTCACTCCGCGTCTCCATCAACTGACAAGCAACTTACTTTTTATCGACACGGCACATTTTTCCACCTCCTTTAAGCGACAAAGTTTTTGGTGTTCGCGTGATTTTCATTTTTCAAAATGCGCACTCAGCCGAGGCGATGGAAACGCACCTACTGACTGCTGAACGTAGTGACAATGGGCTCTTCAAACCAATATCTGCGTCTTTTGGCGGATAAATAGTTAACAAAATGTATAAGTAAGTAATCAGTAATGTATCAACCAAAAGAACAAAAAAAATGCAAAATAATCAAGAAAATATCAACAAATTGGACAGGTAGATTAGTGTAAATCCTCCTAACGTGGCTCTTGCTGAACTGTCACACACTGCATAGCTTTGCAACAATAAAATTCGGCGACTGAAAGCGACTGGCGTCGTGTGCGGCTCCAGACGCACGTTTACGCCCTGGTCCTGCAACGATTCCTTCATTTTTCTCTGAAGATGGTGGGAACCGTTATGATTCTTTTATGTTCCACGGATGGTGGGTGTGGACGTCGGCCAGAGTGCTCGAGGCAGAAGCAAAGTTCACATCCCTGTGCTGCACCGGTGCTGGTCGGCCTAATCCGTCGCCATGGTAACGATGGTGATGAGGGAAGGTCTGCTCGCGGGGACTGAAGGCCGAGTGCGGCTTCTGTGAAGTAATGTTAGGCAAACAACTCCACAGAAATAGAAGCTGTCACTTCCTGGGGAAATTGCTCCCAGGTTCTTGATGTATGTGATGACCCAGAGCTAAATCCTGAATTCTCTTTCACTCCAAATCTCTTGAACTTTTTCTTGCCTTTACCCTTCTTTTGATTTTTTCTTTTTTTGCCTCCTTGCTGATTTCTCTGAAAGCCTCCATCATCTCCCCTCCCTCATCTGGCCCTGACCTCTTTCTTTTCTCATCTCTTGTCCTTCTGCTCTGAGTGGCAGGTGCTAAATCATTTGTCTCTGAGCATCCCTTTGTCCGCAAATAGACTGAGGCCGAGGCACTGGAAGAACAGCGTGGCTCGAACCCAAGAGCAACACACCGACTTTGAGCAATGGTGTGCACCGGGCACACACAAACACACTCACTTAAACATGCAGAGCACGCCTACAAAGTAGCACTTGTACACAAGCAGTAGCCACCGCCGTGCAGGGACACACACACACACACACACACACACACACACACAGATGCTTATGCACTCACACCTCCTGTCGAGAGTGGAGCTTTTGCTTGAATACTGGGATTTGGATGAATTGTTAATGCATCAGTTTGTGCCTTCACCGCATTAGTTTATGACGGGAACGAAAAAGATAGACGGTACGCGGCAAAGAAAATGAAGAAAAATTAACAAAATGACCAGCAAAATCGTTAAAAACACGCATGACCAAGGAATAAAATGAACAAAAATGGACAAAAGAAGCGGCAAAAGCCTAGAAGTGAACACAAATGAGCTACAAAATCATTAAAAAGGAACAAAAAGGGAATAAAATGAGCAAAATAAGCAACAATATTACAAAAAAATGAACAATAAGGGAATAAAATAAACAAAAATGAGCCAAATAAATGACAAAATTGGCAAAAATGAGGCAAAGTGTGAAAAAACTCAACAATTATATCACTTGACAATGACATAATATAAATGAATCCACATATCATAACAATTTTTCATGTATTTCATATGCAAAAGAATGAATTGACCACCCGTATAAGATGCACAAAATCGACAAAATGATCAAAGAAATGAGCAGAATATTTTAAATTAATCAAGACAATAACCAAAATGGCCACAAAATGAGCAAAGTAAGGGACACAATGTGCAAAAATGAACAAAATATTTCATAAAAACAACAGAAAAATGAGGGAAAATAATCAAGAACATCAAGACAATTTACAAAAATTAACAAAAGTGAGCAAAAATTAACAAAACAATCAAGAAAATGAAGAGAACAGAACAAAATAATCTGTAAAATAAACAAAAATGAACAAAATTATCAAAAATAGGAACAAAAAATGAAGAAAATAACCAAGGAACTGAACCAAAATAGGTAAAATAATAAATACTAATTACCAAAATACAGAGAAAATGAACAAAATAATTAAGTAAATCGACATAAATGAGCAAAATAAGCAATAATTTCAGAAAATCTACTAAATCACAAAGACAGTGAATAAAGAAAAAGAACCAAGTAATCCAAACAAAATAGTCACAGAAATGAGAAAAAAATTAGCAAAATAAAGTAAAAAAAAGTAGTTCCTTAACAAAAAAATGAGAAAAAATGAACAAAAAATAACCGAAGAAACAAAATGAGCAAAAATGAACAAAACAATCATGAAAATAAACCGAAATGAGCAAAAATAATCCACAAAGTTCACCAAATAAGAAAGAAAAGGAAGAAAAAAAATGAACTAAAAAAAAATCAAAGAAAGAACAAAAATGAGCAACATGAGCAAAAATTGACGAAATAATCAAGAAAATTAACAAAAATGAACAAAATTAATCAAGTGAAACAAAATGAGTTCATTAAAAATAGAAATGACTTAAAAAAATTTACAAAAATGACCAAACTAAGAAATAAAATTAGCAAAAATGAGCAAAATTAATCAAGTAAAACAAAATGAGTTCATTAAAAACAGAAATGACTTTAAAAAATGGACAAAAATGACCAAACTAAAAAACAAAATTAGCAAAAATGAACAAAACAATCCCGAAAATAAACAGAAATGAGCAAAACAGTCCACAAAATTAACCAAATAAAAGAAAGAACAAAAAATGAGAAAAGTGAGCAACAGCATGAGCAAAAATTGACAAAATAATCAAGAAAATTAACCAAAATGAACAAAAATAACGGTGACAGTGAACAAAAGATGAACCAAAATGGACATAGAGGAGAGTTAATTAGAGACAAATGTCATCTGAATTTACAACCTCTGGGTAATAAATAAAATATCACTATAATCCCACCTGAAATCCTCACAACAGCAGCATCCATCAGTCAACAACGCGCACACACACGTTTTCTGTGAACAGTAACGGAAGCTCGGTTCAGTTAATAAGACTGCATTGATTTCTTTATTTTCCCACTATTACTGTGTCCAGCTGGGCTCTGCACACATCGATTTTCACCACGAAAGCACATGATTTCGAGTTTGGCCGTTTGCGTCTGTCGTCAGAAGAAAGCGCCGCCGCTCACCGCCGCCGCCGGCGTCGATGCGTGTGCGCTGTGTTCATTGTGGAGCTAAGTAGAAGCACTTTGCAGCTTCTCCCAGTAGAGTGTTCAGCCTTCGCTTTTTGAGTGCGTGGGTAATGCGCCGCTGCGATGGCTCCGTCTGCTGCCGAGGAGCTGGCGAAGGTAAAGTGGTCCCGAACAAAGAGAAAGACTTGGTTTATCAGTTGGTTTGTTAAAGGTGGAAGTGAAAAGGCCACGTGCAGATTTTGATGACGTTTGTGAATATAGGTCCAAAAAAGGAAGGGGTGGTCGGGGTTACTGTGTAAAATCCCATCACATTTCACACAGTGTTGGGATTCTGTGATCTTCAGAAACATATATCAAAATAGTTGGAACGGGCAGAGGTTCACCGATCTGCAACAAACTGCACCTGAAAATTGTGGAACAACCTTAGAAAAATGCTCCTACTGTAGATGCAAAATTGCTCAGACTTTGAAGATCCCACTGTCTACATCAAAAAATTGAGAGGATCAGGAGAAAGGTCGAAGGTCAAAACTGGATGGTGATCTTGGGGCCCCTCAGGCGGAGCTGCATTAAAAACAGACGTGATTCTCTATTGGAAATCACTGCAAACTTCCAGAATTCACTGTCTGTGCAATCGACAAATACAAGTTAAAGCTGTACCACGTAAAGAAGAAGACATATGTGAACACAATGCAGAAACGCCGCCGTCTTCTCTGGACCAAAGGTTATTTAAAATGATCCGAGGCGAAATGGACCAAATTAACCAAATTAACCAAAATTTGAAATTTTGTTTGGATGGAGCGTCCTGTAAAGAGGAGCGGGACCATCCGGCGTGTTATCAGTTCAAAAGTCCGTCTCTGATGGTAGGGGGGTGCAGTAGTGCCTGTGGCAGCGTCAATCCTGAAAAGTACCCGGAAACCACATACTGCATCAACAGCATGGCTTCACAGGAGAAGAGTCTCAGTGCTGAACTGGCCTGCCTCCAATAGAAAACATCGTGAAACGAAGAAACCTGGCAACAAAGGCCTGGGACTGTTGAGCAGTGACAATCCTGCATCAGACCGGCTGGTGTCCTCGCCTCCAGACGACACGCGACGCTAAACGTCGCACTGTCACAAATTTTTTGCGATGTGTTGGTGCCATGAAATTCATAAATGAGATAATATTTCCCACGAAAGGGTAAAAAGTCTTGGCATCAGATATGTTCTTTTTGTTCTGCTGGGAGTAAAACATAGGTTTGTGAGATTTGCAAATCATTGCACTCTGGTTTTATTTATATTTTACACAACATCCAAACTGCGCTGGAATCGGGCTGGTATTTTTTTCTTTACATCATTCTCATTTTTTTGCTTTAAACCTATACTCATACAATGATTGACAGTTATCGTGATATTTATCAGCTACTATTCTAATGTTTTGGCCGCGTCACTCAGCTTTACTGAGTTACACTCGACAAACCATTTCCAATATTTCTGTATGTATTGCATTCTGTTTTTATCCCTCACTTTTTTGGAGCCGAGTTTGTATAACGAACCCCACTTTACATACAGTAAATAATGACATTTTTGTTTATTTTTGACTCCTCTTTTCTATTCTGGTGTTGATTTATTCATTTTCATATAATTATTGTTGCTCTTCGTTGCTCATTTTGTGGCCAATCTTGAACATTTTTGCTCACGTTGGGATTATTTTGCTCTTTTTTTTGCTGTTTTTCTGTGTTAAATACTCAGTACAGGTTTTCGCCAAACAATAATACTACTGCTGCTTCTCAAACACAATCCATTTCAAACAGTCCCAGCTGTACTGTACCGTTATAAGTTTTCCAGAGTTCTCTCCACAAGTTATATCGGAGAACACGATCAATGTCTCTTTATCATCTTCCACGAGTGTGATCAGGTTGTTACACAGAATACTTTCCTAAAATTGCATCTCCTTTAGCCTTGCGACTCTTTTTTACGATTGCTCTCTAGACTCCGTCCTCCGTTAGCTGCAACTAATACAAATGAATGCTTTGTTAAAAAATGCATGACTTCAAAACAAAGCATTATGCGAGGCACTAATATCGACTGCTGAGAAATTAATATTTATTAAGGGTAACAACTCCGAACCCCACACACAATAGGAAGTTTCTTTCTGTTTCATAGCTAATGGCTTCGGTAAACTGCGAACCATCTGATCATTTATTATCTGTACTGAAAGCAGAGGTTAAAAAAAAAAAGTAATTAAGCTTTTATTAAAAGGCCTTCCAGTTTGCATAATGAGGTGAGTAAACATCACAAGTGGGTGAGTAAAAGAAGCATCCCGTCCTTCTCCTCAGCCGGGATGTTAACCACCAGGAACATAGTGCATGCTAATAAAGTGGAGTGATCTGTTAAAATGATGATGGACAGGTAGTGTACACTTTCTGCCCACATAAAAGATGCTTAAAGGACATTCGGCGAAGAACACTCGGAGTTGCATGTTGATTATGATGTGCTGTCAAACCCAAAACGGCTTTTAGTACTTTGTGACTCACCAAGACTAATAACATGTGGTCCATTTAAAAGCGCTGAGATATTCAGCAACAGCGGTGAAAAGCATTAAATGATCAGTCTTATTTGGAAAGCATTAAAGGCTGATGGGAAATGAGTTAGCGCCTAGTTGGATCCCGAGGCATGTAGAGATGTATTTGAATGAAAATAGTAAGTATTGCTTTGGGGTGAGAAAAAGTTATGGTAAATGGACTTGCACTTATATCTTGCCTTTGTGCCCTGTGGCGCTGGAAGAGCTTTACACTGCTCTGCACTCGCCCACTCAGTCACGGCAGCACATTCACTCCCAGTGAAAATCGCAAGCCTTCATTCAGTGAAGAGCAAGAGACAGAACCCTGTGGCACACCACTGATGGTGAGGTGAACTAGGAGTTTGAGGATTTGTTTCTCCTAAATGTAAAGTTAAGAATACATTTGTTTTCATTTTCCTCAGTGAACATATATTAAGTTTCACGTGCCTTTATATGCTAAATGATTCTTTTTCACTCTTGTGCCTTTGCTCTGATGCTGTACTTTTCCACTGAGAATTGATCTTTACACACATATGTTGTTTTGTCTCGACCATCGTAGTCCGTCCTTGCAGATGTGAACCCATGTGATGTGAATCTGCTTAATGTGTCTAGATAGAATCCAATGTTAAATAATTCATGAATACTATAACCAATCATATATGTGATGTGCGATTACGGCCTTTTTGTGTTTTAATAAAACATCTGAGCGAAGGGGGAAGCTTCGAAGAGAGACCGAGGGATCCCGAGCTCCCGTCTTCTTCCCTTTGCAAAGAAACCGTTTGATTATTCCATATTTTTCGGACTATAAGACGCACTGAAAATCCTTTAATTTTCTCAAAAATCGAAGGTGTGCCTTATAATCTGGTGCGCCTTATGTATGGATTTTTCCTGGTTTGTGTTTATGGTAAAATCGGTTCGAAGTCAGTATGTGGTACACGGCGCTCAAAAATCTG
>JAQQAE010011457.1:0-13607 GCA_029823295.1 Pseudamia nigra | reverse complement strand
CTTGAATTGTAAAGCGCCTAGAGATAATCGGCGATTATGATTGGTGCTATACAAATAAAGTTTGATTGATTGATTGATTGAGTGATACAGGTATATGCATAGTGAAATTATTCTATCAAACATGTTTCGAAAATGATCAACCAGGGTCAGATTGAGATAAAATCATTCAAATTGTGTAATATAAAACAGTGGATGTGGAAATTTTGATTGGATACAAAAGGAGCATCTAACAAGAGGCTTGTTTCTTCAGGGAAAAAGTTGACCGAACTCAAAAACTGAAATCTTTAGAATTAATTTCTTTAAAAAAGTATAATGGAAGAAATACAATTAGAATATTTCACACAATCCTGTGCATAATACAAAGCACACAACTTAAAATGAACACTGATGCACCTCTGAGCCCTCAACAAGACCAAATTACTGTATTTCTGTGGTGTCCTGTCATTCATGTATCACTAACAAACATGGAGAAACACATTGTGGAAAAATCTTTGTCAGCTCCTAACATTCAGAGCTAAGGCTACAAATACAAGGTCAACAGCATTTTAATCTTTGATGTCCATCTCTTCTTCAAAAGACCTGAATACTGTTTGGTCAGACAGCATGAATCAACAAACAGGTCACGTATTGTTCACGCGCAGGTAAAACACAAACAAGTCTGACCTGGTAACTCTAGCTCCATGCTTTGGGGACGGATGAAGATTTTCTGTTGTGATCTTGATTCTCTACATGTCCGTCAATCAGAGGTCAAAGGAAATTTTAAGTGCGGCATTATTACGTCAGACCTCAGAATTAATACTTGGTTTTAGAGACCAAATGTCGAAAGTCAGTGTCACAGGGTCATGAAAGTTCAAAGTCAGTGTTGGTAAAGGGCGATTATCAGAGCTAGGGGTACGCTATATTAACACAAGTTGGAACAGGCATAAATAGGAATTGTTGATAGCATTGATATGATTTTTATCATATTGTCTGGTTCTACACAATATGTGCAGGTCTAACTTGTAACAATGTACGAAAAGCTCCTTCTTACTGCAGTAAAGGTGCACAGGTGACTTCGCCTTAATATGTCCACATGTGTTCAGCGGTGCTTGTCGGAGTCGAAGTGTCCATGCTTGCCTGTACAAATGTCGGTGGCTGTGATGGAGAGTGTTTGCCTGATAGTGTTTCTGTGTGCAGCATGCGAACATGACAATGTGTGTGATTTATCAGCAGGAACCACCTGTTCTTGAAGCTCCGTGGCGAGTTAAAGGTCTGGATGAGGCTGAATCCCACAGAGATGACACCTGTCAGCCTGTCAGTCCGTCTGCTTAACCGTCCTGTCCTGCATCGGATACAGGCTCTGATAACCCACACACCATGTCTAACACTGACAGATCCACTCGAAGACACCACAACAGCGAAGGGAGACACACAATGGAAACCAAGAGAGGAAGAGGGAAAGAAAGCACAGCAAGGCACTAGAACAGAAACTCGCTGAAAAATGTACAGGTGTCTTAAAAATGTGTGAAGACTGTAATTGCCGCAAAGCTGAAAGATGGCTCAATCATGTTGCGAGTGAGCAGTGGAGGAGCAGTGTGAACAGAGGACAAGGTACAGGACATGGTTCTTGGCTACGAGCTCTAAATTTGGTTTGATTCCAAGGTTTGCTTTCTTAGAAATAGAAAACTAGGAAAGACATGCACCATATGGACAAAAATGCACCTGCAGGAACTTGGACGTATCTTCCCAAATCTATATGAATCCTTAAAGGTCCCACATCTGAATGAAATAAAGTGGGCTGGTTTGATTTTGTTCATCTTGGTTTTTCTAAGACCTTATTTGTCATACATGTTTTGATTTTTGTGAGGTGTCATACCTGAACACTTCTTATCAAAAAAAAGCTTTGGTTGGCCAAAAAACAGGTCATTGATAACGTACTCAGATTGCAACACAAGGGTATGATAAATTCTAAATCGTGCACATTTCATGGTCAATTCCTGAAAATGAATAAATAAATGTCAGGTCTTTTGGCATTTGGCTCATGAAAGCAGGGCTAATTTTAGCTTGAATATGATAGTTTGTAACCTGTGATATTTTGAATTTAGACCTCTACTGGCTCACAGGGGTGAGCTGATATATTTTAGCTTGATTGTGATTGGTTATGATTCGTGACATCAAAAATCAGCAAATTTGACTTGTGACATCGTTAGAGTCATTTTCGAACTTTGCCGAGGACTTGACAGGTCTTTTTAGTTTTGTGACCCTCCGTCTTTCCATTCAAGAGAAAGTTGGCTGTGAAACTAAATGCTGACCCCACCATTGCAGGAGTGATTAAAAGAAAAAAAAAAAAAAAGAATGTGTGCAAAAAAGAACAAGAAAATGAACAGTGAATGGAAAACGACAAAGTAAATCAGACATGAAACTACCTTTTTTTCTGCAAAGTGCCATTTTTTATGTTTCTCATTTTTGTTCTCTTTGTTCATTTTACCCATTTTATTTATGACATTGTCAATTTTGTTGATTTAGTGCTCATTGGAATTTACTAACACTTGCTTTCATCAACCTGCCAACTCTTTGTTTCAATTAACTGACTAACATATGCTCTAAAACACATGAGTTAATTAGCAAAATATCTCATCTTCAAATGTCTTGTTCAGTCACACTGCAAATATATTCACATCACTGTCTGAGAAGAGGAGTGCACCCAGAATAGATTCACATTTACTGAAACCGAAATCAGAGAAGGTTGGACCCGTCATGGTTGATTTGGTGGGTAGAGCCATTAGTACTCAACAAGGGACAATTTCTGACATGAATCAAAGGCTGGTTACCAACACGGAGTTGCTGATGGCTCTACAAGGCGCTGAACAGCCTGTGAGGGTCAGAAATGCACAAATTGGAGAATTGGACCAGATGGACACATAGATGGAGAAAACATCAGCCTCTGCCCTTGACTAAAGAATACATATTATTTCTTATTTTGGCTCCCCTATGCTGCCGGCCTTCGCCAAGGCCAACAGCCGCAAATCCCCTCTGAGGCCAGCCGCACATAGAGAAAGACGACGACTCACTTCATCCCAACTCAACTGGAAATCTGCTTGTTGTGCGGTGGTTCCTGACCCAGATTTTTTCAGTCTTAATGTCGTCCCGACAGAAATCGTGCTGATTCAACATGTTGAATCGCCAGCACTCAGTCTCGGCAATGTGCGACGGTCACGACTCAACTTCACAACTTTTATCATTGTTGGACATGTGTGTCACAACACAAGCTATGTTAACTGTCGATAGATGGTGCCAGTTACGAGGTGTGAGTCGTGGTCTCAATCTGCAGCTGTGTGCGAGGTACGTTCAATCATGTACCAGAGAACCAGGCTCATAGAGCTGAGTTGGGATCAGTCGTGTTTCTCTATGTGCGGCCGACCTGAGAGTAATGAGGATTCCGAGCTTAGTTCTGGACATTGCTTTTCTTCCCTCTTCTCTCCCATTGTTCTCTCCCCAGCCCCTATTTTCTCCCCCCTCTGTTTAACATGGCGGTGGCCAATCCTCCTCAAGTAGGGAAGCATAATTTAATTTCTATTCTGTGCTGCTTGTAGTTAAAAAACAAATGACAAGTAAAGTTGAATCTTGACTTTTTTAATTAAACACGTACATGCTTTTACAATTAATACTTTCAAACTGATAATGACTTACAACGATAGTAGTCAGTTATTTTAATAATTGAATACCAATCAGTTAATTTTTGTGACTCTAGAGCTTAACAACAAAATGTGCAGCAGTTCAGATATGGAACAAATTCTTGTAGATGTGAAAAGAGATGTCCAACTCACTGCTCGTGTCCAAATACTTTTGTCCACATAATTTAGTCTTATCAACTTCAGTTTTCCTCTTCACACAAAGAGTTTGAAGGAGAAATTTCTGGGGACCTGTTTGGCTCCAATGCATGTCATGACAGTGTGAGTGATGTGCCTCTGAGAGCATCATGCATCATTCACAGACAGCGAGATTTAACAGATTTACTATATGTGTATGTTTTCCGAAAGCGCACCTGCTCAAGGATCAGCTGTCATGACCACACACATAAGTTTGTGCTCTGCATCTTTCTGTTGTTCAATTGTACACAGCAGTGGACCGCTGAACCATGGCTGCTGGCCATACACAAATAGAAACAAGAACACACACGTTCACTAAAACACGCCTATGAAAAGAGTCAAAGTGAAAGCAAAGTGAGAGCTGATGGCAAATTACACCTATAACACCACACTGTATCATCAACATTTTTTTCTGCTGATTTTGTTTTAAAAAAAAGGCTTAACTTTTCCTTATTTGATGGCGCTGAGTTAAAAAAAAACAACAATAAAAAGTTGCCAGCATGTACCGTTTTTTTCACAAAATGAGAACATTTTTCTTATTACATGGTACTTTATATTTGAGCATCAGTGCTCTCATCAGAATATCAATAAAGCTCAAAAATGTCTAACGTTTTGGCTTTAATGACAAAACAGTGTGCAAATTGACTTAGTATGAAATCTTGAAACAAATTACAATATTTTCAATAATACATGTAAAAATTGACTACAAAATAAATAATTAGTTCTCCTGTGACACAAGGGAACACAGGAAAAAAGTCCTTTTGGCAGTTCTTACTGATATTGAGGCACAATAAGCATATGTTCACCTTACCAATAGTTGTCAAAAGCAAAACTGCTAGGATTTGTACATCAAGTTTTGTGAGAAAACTTGACGTGCTACAGCAAACAAGCATTATTTTTGGAATCAGCACCCCCAAATTAGTAAGACACAAATATTGGCTTTTGGCAAATATGATGCTGGATAGTGAAATGGGAAAATAAATATATTTGCATTTCTCTAAATAATCCCATCTGTAAATAGTCCAATGAAATTTGTATATAACCTAGCTTTGTGCAATGCTTTGTGACTTTTTACTCTGATGGCCTTTGTGTGTGTGTGTGTGGGGGGGTGTGTGGGTGTGTGTGTGTGTGTGTGAAATGTGAACTTGCTTGCACATGTGTGTGCACTGTAATGTATTTATTTTCTGTCTCATTTCTGCATTCTGGTGTTGCAAAGAAATTTCCCCAGTGTTGGATAAATAAAGGCCAATCTTATCTATTTAAATGTTGCAGATGCATATTAACATGACATGCTAAATCTTACAACTTGGGTAAAGTTAGACAGAAATTCACACATTTGACCTTCAATAGCTTACAAATGACCAGTTAAAGCTGGGTACACGGCAAGACTTTCTGCCCAATTTTACCCATGATTCAGGTTAGTCAGAGTCTGCACCAGTCAGCACTAGCTGGGGACAGTCAACATGCCTAGTTGGCACAGAAATCTGTTACTGGTAAAGACCAGACCAGAACTCAATCAAAGTAAATCAAACATGTTCGAATTTTTTGAGCCGACTCAATTTGGTACAGTGTACTGATTACTGACCCGACTGCAAACACGCTGACAACAGCCAATAAAATAGAGTACCGTATTTTCTGGATTACACGTCATGGTTTTTTGCATAGTCTGACTAGGAGAGCGACAAATATACCGACAACTTGTATATTACATATTTCTAGTATTGGTTGTTTGTCACACTGACACCTGCTAGAGGTGACTGTAGGCTTGTGTACCTTCATCTGCCACATCTGTACTACCGACAAAATGTAGACATTACCGGTAACAACCATACCTGCCATCAGCTTAACACTGAACATGTCGGCACCGTCACTTGCCCAGTGAGGCGGGAAGACGAGCCACGAGCTCTTGCTTCTGGCGTCAAGCTGCCCAGCTGCCCGGCCACACACTTGATGCGTGTTCCCTGAACAAATGCGACATGTTCTCCAGAGCGACTTATACACATTTTTTTCTTCTTCAATATGCATTTTTTGGCTTGTGCGACTAACATTCCCGAGCGACACATCACCCGGAAAATACGGTATGTCAATCAATCAATCAATCAAACTTTATTTGTATAGCGCCAATCATAATCGCCGATTATCTCTAGGCGCTTCAATGTGACAAAGATGACAGGATGTAGTGGGAATATCAAAACAATAATGGCAAACAGCTACAACTGTTTCTTTCTTCATGGATTTATCTGAGCAGGTAACAGGGCAAAGAACACCAGCAGTGAGCCATTTGTCAGTTGGTCTGACAAATCATGTAGTCTGTGATCCCTGATCAGGCGCAATGTTGTTAAATGTATGATGTCCAGTCTTTCAGTCATCATAAAAAAATCTAAGGAAACCAGTTATTCAGTGTTTACTCCAAGTCTTGAAAATCTGTCGAAGTTGTGCAGTGTGTCCCCAACTCAAGAGACAAATGATTCCTCTGTCTGAATGTCGTAAGGTAGACAACAAGCTGCAACCAGGGTTTCATCGAAGTCCTTCCAGCAGTATGAATTATATTTATCTTTACGCGAGACCAACGGAGATGCAAGTGTGTGGGGACCATCTACAAAGTGCAACAATGAAAAGAGATGCCACAAATGATATTCAATAACGTCACAAAGAAGCATTGTATGTACATGACTACATCAATACCTCCTCATAGTGATACTACAACTGTTAGCAAAAGAAGACTGATGAATTTTGAGGATTTTTTGTTATTATTTCTGCTCTTTTTAACGCAGAAAAAATTAAACATTTCCCCTAGTTGATCAATGTTTTTAAATGATGAATAACATTATCAAAATGTAACAAAAATAACCAGATTTTCAAGAAATTTAAGAATAGAAACTACAAAATGAACTCAAATCAAAAAGGCCTACATCATGAACTGCCTGAATCTAAAATCAGTTAGGAGGCAAATGCCCATGTTCCTAATACTGATGAATACCCCGTTACCCAATCTACACCTGTTATGAGTAATAAAATGGTTAGTGAACCAGTTAGGATGCAGCCTCCTTAGACTTACACTGCTGTGAAAAAGTGTTTGCCCCCTTCCTTGTTTCTAACTTTTCTGTATATTTGTCACACTTTAATGTTTCTGATCATCAAACAAATTTGAATAATACATTTAAGAAAACACAAGTAAATACAAAATGCAGTTTTTAAATGAAGGTTTTTATTTTTAAGGGGAAAAAAATCCAAACCTACATAGTGCTGTGTGAAAAAGTGTTTGGCCCCTAAACCTAATAACTGCTTGGTCCACCCTTAGCAGCAACAACTGCACTCAAGCATTTGCAATAACTGGCAATGAGGTTTTTTTTACAGCACCGTGAGGAATTTTGACTGACTCATCTTTGCAGAATTTCTGTAATTCAGCCAAATTGGAGGGTTTTGGAACATGAACCTCCTTTTAAAGGTCGTGCCACAGCATATCAATCAGATTCAGGTCCGGACTAGGCCACTCCAATGTCTTCATTTTGTTTTTCCTAAGATATTCAGAGATGGACTTGCTGGTGTGTTTTGGATCATTGTCCTGCTGCAGAACCCAAGTGAGCTTCAGCTTGAGGTCACCAACAGATGGCTGGACATTCTCCTTCAGGATATTTTGGTAGAAGCTGAATTCATGATTCCGTTTACCACAGCAAGTCTTCCAGGTACTGAAGCAGCAAAACAGCCCCAGGCCATCACACGACCACCACCATATTTTACTGCTGGTATGATGTTCCTTTTTGAAAAGTTGTCTTACTTTTACACCAGATGTAACGGGACACACACCTTCCAAAAAGTTCAACTTTTGTCTCATCAGTCCACAGAGTATTTGCCCAAAAGTCTTGAGGATCATCAAGATGCTTTCTGGCAAAACTGAGATGAGCCTTTATGTTCTTTTTGGTCAGCAGTGGTTTTCATTCTCTGCCAACAGGATATTTACACCCAGTCTCTTTCTTACGGTGGAGGCCTGCAGTTCTTTGGATGTTGTTGTGGGGTCTTTTGTGAACTCTTGGATGAGTCGTCGCTGTGCTCTTGGTGTAATGTTGGGAAGATCCTGGGAAGGTTCAGCACCGTTCCATATTTTCACCATTTGTAGATAATTTCTCTCATCGTTGTTTGCTGGTGTCCCAAAGCTTTCGATATGGCTTTACAGTATTTCCTTTTTCAGACTGCTTACTTTGTTTCTCATTTGTTCCTGAATTTAACCACAATTAACTAATTGATGTTTTAATGGGGGGACACTTTTTCACACAGGGCCATGTAGGTTTGGATTTTTTTGTTTTGCCTTTTCAAAAAACCCTTCATTTAAAAACTACATCTTGTGTTTACTTGTGTCTTCTTAACTGTATTATTTAAATTTGTTTGATGATCTGAAACATTTAAGTGTTGGAGAGTTTAAGCACTTTTTTATAGCACTGTAAATTTTACTTGATAATGACATGGTTGAAATGCTACATCACCAAAGGAATAACACATCTCCATCAAAACATAAACCTTTTTTTTACTAAAATCATTTGACAAAATCTAAAGGCTTTTCCGTTTCAACAGAAATAATGAATACTGACAGGAAGATTTTTTTATATCTGTTTTTGTTCCATCAAGAAAATGCGACAATTTGAAATGATTTAAGCACATTATTGCCTTTTGAGTCCAAGACAAAGCTTAAAATAATGTGCTGGACTAAATATGTAAGCCAGCAACTTTCCCTTTTGTTCATCATTGTGTTTGGTCTTTTTTGGTGTGCTTTTGGCTTGGCAGTGTGTCTCAGCTGCAGACTCCAGACTGAATGAGCTCATATTATTGGTGTGTGAATGGTCGATTTGCGCCCACCACCTCTACCTTGTTATGGAGAAAATTGTCTTGCAGGATTGCAGACAGAATGGCACCCACTGGAACCGTTTCAAGAAGATAAAACCTATTTGATTCTGATCATCAACCGAGGGGAGAGGTAGAATTTACTTTTTAAATTTCTGGCCCTTACCCATTTACTCGGAGACTACCAGGGGTATAATAAACACATTTACACATTCTTATCTAATATGTGCTACAGTCTGATCCAAGCCGTCGGTTTTAAAGGACTAGAAATGAAAACAGGTGATTTGGATGGAAATCAAACATATTGATTGACTGATAAACAAATATCTGTTTAAGTCATTATGCATTATCACATTATATAGCACTGTCCTGCAAAAGAGCCCTTATATCTGCCCAAATTCCCAGAGGAACAATGCCGTTCTACAGCCTGTGACATGATGTGTTATTGGCTATTTTGCATTCAAACCATTAAAGTAAATTAACTAATCGAGGAGTCAATTTATGAAGTTACATCAATCAACTGTATTTGACCCACGGTTCCAAAGGAGTGATATACTTTTAGCTCAGTGCAACAGAAAATAAATGAAGTTTAGTAGAGGATGACTGAATGATTCTCATTAGATACTATACCTCTGTAATATAGAGGTGGTTCAGGTGTCTTTCTTTGCTTACTCACTGAGCTGGAAATGATTGAAAAGGCTTAAAGGCAGGAAGTGACTAGTTGAGCCATATCACAAGTACATTTTTATACAATCTTGGGTGACATGGTGGTGAAGCTTGCATGAGGCGCCACGGACAGCTGCCATGTCATTTTGGTGCGCTTCAATACGAGTGCACCTTAATGTCAAGTAAAATTCTTATGTGTATGCATACTAGGCAATAAAAGAACATTCTGATTCTGATGTTCTCCCTGTATCGGTGTTGGTTGTCTTTGGGTATTCAGGCTTCCTTTAACAACCAAAAATAGGGGTTAATTGGTCACTCTAAATTGCCTATAGGTATGAATGTGAGTGTCAATGGTTGTGGTGATGAACTGGTGACACATCCATGGTGCACCTCGCCTTCACCACAAGTCACCTGGGATAAGCTCTAGCGCCCTTCCCGACCCTTGCAAAGATTAAGGAGTCGAACATAAATGAAATGAATTTTTCCAAAAAGTTTCAGATATATTTTCAGACTGTTTACAGAATGAATGTTGCTATTTAACTTTTTTGACTAATAGTACTCTCTCCTCTTTGCACCTTTAGACTCACTCATCCTCTTGATGTTTTTAGAAGTCAGCACTTCTGTTACTCTCACACTAAAGCTTCAATTGTAGTTGCCTTAGAACCAGATGTGGCAAAATTCCAGACATTCTACACTCCAATAGAATGAAAAACTGAGTAAAAGTGAAAAAAGCACAGGCTCTGAAATCAACTCAAAATATAAAATTGAAGGATATTTCCACTGTTTCTGTGCAAAGCAAACTGAATCTCATGTCATACTAATAAAATGTGAAGCAGGTTTAAATGTGAAAACATTTAAACACCATAGTTAATTGAAAATAGTTTAAAGACAACAAATAAAATCTAAACTACAGATGTCAATTATAGAGTCATGTCTGTTGTTAATGCAGTGCTCTCTCATGGCCCCAGGATCATGCTTATCCAATATGCAGTGCTGAAGAAAAAGACTCACTTCAACAATGGCCAATCCGAAGTCCTCCAAGTTTTCATGACCGGGAACAAATACATACGTTCTAAACACTGCTGCATCCCCTGCATATCCCACGAAAATTCAAGTTTTCAGTAATTGTCCAGCAGGGTGTGTAGATATTGGTTTCCATGATCACGTCCGTGGCTTCATCAATGTCATCCATGTTGTTGTCTGTGTCCACATTCCTGGGGTATCAGTATGATGGGTTGAGCGTCAAAGCCAATTTACTTAAAACTTGCTGTAATTATTGCCCACTTAAATACACTCAACCATAATGTAAGCACATCATTTTTTGACAACATTGAAATATTTTAGCACAACAATTATTGTGAACAGTTATTGTGAATTTTCGATTGTTCCGTAACTTACACCCCAACATTTCCTGACATTTTTTGTCAACAATAAATAAATTACTGCAGTGTGAACACTGAGTGGTCAATGTTCAGAGTTCACAGCACTCAGTAGCGAGTGGTGATTTCTGACTGGGCTGAAATCCACCTATAGTGTGGTGCGACTGTCTCATAGGCAGTTCTCATTGCTGGTCTGAGCCGATTGCGGAGGTGTAGGAGCCAAATGTGACAATCCTGAGAGGGCGTGGTCACACATGGTCGTCGGGCACGTGGGCAGTTCTCAGTGTTATCTGTCTCTTGAAAATGACTTCTCAAGCGGCTGATAGTTGATTTAGACAGATTCAATTGTATCAACACTGCTGTAACAGGCATCCCTGTGTTGAACATGCCAACAGCAGGCTCCCTCGTGGCGTTGTGACCTGTGACTGAAGTCCACATTTTTGGGTGTCCTTTAATTGTCCACAGTGGAGGGATTGTCTGTTAACTGGTCTTGATGACTGGCCACCACATTGCCATGCTCCATGCAGCTCAAGAGTGGAATAACTTGATGAGAAATCACACTGGGACTGGGAGTGGTCAACTGGAATTGGGCCACCAGATTTCAGCAAACAAAATTATTCAGTACACTAAATATTTTTTGGCAAGTTCCAAGTAAGGTCATTTTAACTTAGTATTTTTGGTTTGTGCATTTATATTTTGGTTGAGTGCATCTCCATCTTATCAACTTTTGGGATAGGTGTCACTGCTTATGAGACTCAAAGGCTTGAGTTTCCAAACAAACGATAGAATCTTTCCATAGTTCTTGACCATCAGAGTATCTGTTACCTGTTATCAGTAAACTTTTGAGATAAGAGATACCACTGTTTATAACAAGAAAAGAGACAACCTTTTTTGGTGGACACCTTATGATTGTGGGTGACTGAACAAATTTAAGTCAAAACTTTGCAAATGTGTATACATTACTCATTCAAACTTTAGATTTTTATATTGTCAACACTGGTCGTGTGTTTTGCATGATGATACTAATATACATTAATTGTGTTCTTTCCATTATGTAGTTCTCCCCTTTTTCACTGTAGGGTAACTGTTTGATTTTCATAGATTTATGCCCTTTTATTCAGTGACATTGGCTTTTCAAAACATTTTAAAGGCAAACCTCGCTGATATCTAAGCTTTGGAACAATTCATCATGGACATAGTGCAGTAGCTGCCAGCACTTCCTAAAGAACCTTATTAACAGTGTCCCCGCAGCACGTCAGGCAGGTTAAAGTGAGCGCCCCTGGAGAATCAGAAAGTGTTTAACTAACAATGTGACCCTGGTCTGTTGGCCATAAGGTTTTCAAAGCAGTTAGAGTTGTCACCTGTCAGGGGACTGTGCACCTGCTACGACAGCATCTGTGCCTGCGACACACACAAATACACACACACACGTCAAACAAATGAAATAGCTCTTTTTAGAGGCAAATCCAGATGCTCTGTGGTCTCTTTCTCTAACCTCCAGCACCTGTCCTTTCTTGTCTGTAGTGTTAAAGTCCATGGCCTCTAAAGTGCTGCAGCAGATGGGTGCTGATTCCCAAACTCACCTCCTGACATTCCTCCTGTGTACTCATTTACCCTCCAGGCATCTTTGACTACATTAGCATACATTACCTTTTGTTATTAATTTCAAATTTTCACTGCACAAACTAGAAAATGCCTCATTTATGCAGTTCTCTTACAAAATGGTTCCTGAACATTTTGACAATTTGGCATCTCCTCAACAAGCAAAACTCTGGTCCTCAACACTGGCAACAATGACCAAATACCAAAGGTTAACCAAAATGGCAAAACACTCCATCACAAAATTCACATAGTCACATGTATATCACAAATTAAACTTTTTACCATAAACATGAAAAGAGGAGCCATGAGAATCTAGTGTAAAGCTATGTCAGGACTGTCCATGATGAGAATTGCTCCGTACTGTACAGTTAAACTCTTTAACAAAGTGTTTCCAAAACTTTTTCTCCCAAAATATAATTCTGGCATCTCTGGACCTAAAAGTAGAATGTTTTGTCTATATTACACATGTAAAATAATAAGAAGAATAAGAAAAAAAAGAGGTATGAGACTAAATATTTGACTATTTTTTAATTCAGAATAAACAATGTGAGTTTTGAATAAGAAAAAGAATCAGAACATAGACACATATAAAAAGATAAAGGAAAAGGATTAAGGAAATAAATACATAAAAAATAAAATAACTGACTAAATGAAAAAAAGAAAAAAAAAAACAAATAGCTTAATGAACATAAATTCACCTGAAAGAGGATTAAGCACTTACGTAAAAAGAATCAATGCACAAAATCATAAAAAATGGCTGACCCCAAAAAGAAGGTTCCCTGACTCAGCAGGGCCTGCAGATGGAAATTATCACGTGGCTACAATTTGACATATTTACATGCCAAAGTTCATTAATATGTGCTGACCCATCATTCTCAATAAATCTGAAAAAAAATGACTCCTTGTTTTATTCAAATTTGACAAAACTCATCTGAAAGAAGACTTGATATTTTGAGTTGTGTAGTTTGATTTGTTTTGGCGCAATTCCATTTTAGCCAACAACACTTTTACATTTCTCAGTGATAAAACCGGTGGTGCAGTGGGCAGCACTCGTGCCTCACAGCTAGAAGGTCCTGGGTTTGATCCCAACACCGGGTGGTGGGAGTTTGCATGTTCTCCCCGTGTGTGCGTGGGTTCTCTCCGGGTTCTCTGGCTTCCTCCCACAACCAAAGACATGCACTAGGGGGTTAGGAGAATTAGTCACTCTAAATTGTCCATAGGTATGAATGTGAGTGTGAATGGTTGTCTGTCTCTATGTGTCAGCCCTGCAATGAAC
>JAQQAE010011455.1:0-13609 GCA_029823295.1 Pseudamia nigra | reverse complement strand
TAATTAACTAATTTTTACCAATTTTCTTGATTATTTGGTTCACTTTGTCCCCATCTCCTACCTCCACCCCCATCCCCTACCCCCACCGCATGGCTGGAGACAGATGGAGGGGACGGAGGAGACAGGAGGATGGCAGGCGCACATGAGATGACACATGGAGAGGACACATGCCCACATTAAGACACCAGGTCCAAGTCAAATGAGGGGGGGGCTCTCTAATTATATGTGGATTCAAATAATTCATTTGCTTTCAACCTCTCTGTTTATCTTCTTTCGAAATGTCCTATAGCTCTCTCTGTAAATATCCTCCCTTCCTCTCTCTCTCTCTCTCCCATCATCTCTCTACTTCTCTCTCCATCTTCCGTTTCTCTCTTTATCTCTCATCTCTCCAGTCACCTCTTATTGTCTTATTTTCTATTTTGCAGTGCTGTGTTAAAAACTTGCATCTTCCCTGTAGTTTTGTTTTTCCTCCCTCTGTTCTAGGTCTCTGTTCTAGGTCTCTAGGTTTGTTGGTCTCTGTTCTAGGTCTCCAGGTCTCCTGATGTCCTTGCTGTGTGTTTGCTGGTTCTGGACCAGTCCAATGTCTCTGGATGTCGTCCAGTATCTGTGTTGTTTGTTTTTCTATCTCTACTCTTTTCTTTTGTCTCTCCTCTGTCCACTAACCCCAACCAGTCGAGGCAGATGGCCGCCTACCCTGAGCCGGTGGTTCTGCTGGAGGTTTTTCTCTTCCATTAAAGGCAGTTTTTCCTCCCCCCGTCGTCCTTGTCTTGCTCTTGGTGGTTCTGTTGGTTTATGCTCTGTATAGTTATGAGGTCTCGGCCTTGAATTGTGAAGCGCCTAGAGATAATCAGTGATTATGATTAGCATTATACAAATAAAATTGAATTGAATTGAATTCATGATCCCGTGCCCACATCCACATACCTGGCATGTCAGTGTAATAGCTTGAAAACAGTTGTTTACTTGAAACTTCACGTCATGATAATTGATGAAGATCTACATCCTGACATGTTTAAGGAAACTGGACGGAGAACCATTGGTTTTCAATTGGGGTGATACGGCTTGTTTCAAGAAAAGATGCAATAACTCTAAATTGGGATAGGTGGAGCTACTGCTTCCAGATTCGGGGGGCTATATCTATGAGCAACAACATTTACTGTACATCTGCTCAAAACGGGCTGAACCAATTTATGTAAAACTTGAAAGATCTACTGTACATTCTCTCAACTGTTGAGTTTGGCGGGAGAAAGAAAAGAATCCTGGAGAGTCACTGATTACTTTGCTTTAGTAACAGTAACACTCCTCATCACAGACAGCTGCAGTCGAGTATAACGATGAACACACTGAATAAATAGAAGATACAAAGCTCTGAATCAGTCCAACTTTACTAGTGCTCTGCTGCTACAGCAACATGTCAATCAAATCCCAGCACAGCAGTGATTTGTTGGATTGTTTGCCATTATATCTTAATAACAGAGCAAAAAGTTAAAGATGGATCATCGTGTTAGTAATTAAAGGATCCAAATAAAACGTTTGAGACCATAATGACCCATGAAAAAAATTTACTGATTTAGTATTTTCAGATAGAATCACATGTATCTATGGGAAAAAAGCTTCTTGGAGCCAGATGAACTGTTCCCCAGTGGCCAAGCAATGGTATTACAACTTAAAGGTACTTCCACATTGGCCTCATTGAACAGCCCCGACCGTTGCCCTTTGGTAGGAACCCCTTCTTCTACTATGTAAATCACATATATAATACAGTAAATATGTATATGTAGCGTACCCATGTGACGTAGGGCGGATGTTCCCACGCCCTGACCTCTGCCTTATTAAAAACCTAGTGTCAGGCTGCCCTAAAATTATGGCTGATTTTTTTTCAACAAGTGTCAGATATAATTGCAGGAGTGTCTTCATTCTACATGATATCAGAGGCTGTTCTCATTCCTCGCATGTTGTATATGTGACATTTGCTTTTAGAACAGTTCCATAGGAAATAGCTCTGTGAGTTCCTTTCATTTTTAGGCAGATTAACAGACTTCATTTGCTGTGTGTCCACTGCAACCTGACGACCAGATGTGGCCTGAAGTAGGCCGTCCCATCCCATCCCAACCCAACCCAACGCAGAGGATGACAGTGACAATCCTGTGAACTAGTTAAATCCCATAGGCTTTCACTGACTGCCTCCCTGATGTGCGCTGTGCTCATCATATCACTGGCACATGGCCCACATGTTTCACAGCCGGTGAAAAATTGCCGTCTGAGAGTCTCCAACTGGACAATTTGGCAGATTTTCATAAGGTTTTCTGGGGATCACATGCCCAAGCAGCAGATACTCAAGTACATGTACTTCAGTAGTTCTTTTTTTAATATACTTCTGAGAGTAGGAGTTTTGCATATAGCTTACATTTGACCACACCTCAATTACTAGGAGTAAAAACAATCAATTAAATGAAAAAAAATAATCAAGTAAAATAACAAAATTAATAAACTAAATAGTGAAATGATTTATAAAAAAGAACAACATAAGTTAAAAAATGAACAAATTGCAAAATGAGCATAAAATTAAGAAAGGAACTGATTAAAATAGCCAAGTACATGATAAAGTATAAAACAAGCACACGCAAACAAAATAAGCAACAAAATGAGTAAAAGTGAACAAATATGCAGCAGTAATACAAAACAACATAATAATGTAAGTTTAAAAAAATAAAATAACCAACAAAATTTTACAAAAATCAACTAAACATGTAACAAATGAAGAAGGATTATTAAAATAATCAAGGAAATAAACAAAATGACCAGAATGTTATGTAATAACATCAGTGTCATGTTACTCACTGAGTGGCTGCTTTTTTAAACTGGGTGTGAAACTTGATAGAACACAGTTAGTTAGTGTTAGGACAAAAACAACTGCCCGTCCTGCACCACTACGCCACCTAGCGGGTACCACATGAAGAGCCACGACAAAGACACGACGCATCTCAGTCCTGTGGACTATGCTCCAGTCTGGACATGAAGCAGCCATGCTGGCGCTTGATCGAAAGGCACAGATGAGTGAGTTACAGCTCCTACGCAACATGACTACAAAGACGCAGCAGCACCTGCATCTGCCCCAAAAACGATGGACAATCTGGAACTACCCAAGAACGGGAATAGGGCACTTCCCTGCAGCAATGAAAAATGGAGTGTTGCAGACAGTGTCTGCTGCAAATGTGGGAATCAATTACAAATTGTGGAGCATATATGCAGCAACCACACATGCTGACTATGGTGAGCATGGTCTAACTGAACTCAACAATGAAACTCTGGACAACAGGGCTGCAGGTTTAAGAACATACGCAAAAAGAAGAAAAACTCAAACAACAGAAGTGAACATTATGTGCAAGAAGCACAATGTATGTGTATGGTATGAAGGACACAAGCCTGTAGAACATGCAAAAGGAAAGAGGAAAAGTGGATTTTCCCAGTGAATTAGAGGCCAAGCAGACCACCAGACCTGACCTGCCCCCCACAGGAAGAGAGCAGACCACCAGACCTGACCTGCCCCCCACAGGAAGAGAGCAGACCACCAGACATGACCTGCCCCCCACAAGAAGAGAACAGTAAAAGTAAATTATGTTCACACTGTTTATCTTTTTACTGTGATCATCTTGACTCCATTAACACGTGGTTTAAAGGTAAAATACATCAATCTCAGCAGTGACTTGTTTCAGTCGTGTTTCCGTCTGGAATCTTCCCACAGTTTACTGAGTTTATGTGGCTGTAGAGAGTAAATACGTTCAAAGGCACCAGTAACTCAGTGTCTATTTCACGAAGCTTTTCTTGACACTGTAACTGTGAGGGAAAATTGTTCCTATTCATATCCATGAGCCTCTCTCACTGAACATGAATAACACTGTTTGCTAACACAAGCCACAGGGAAGTTACATACTTTACCTTTTAAAATATGATGTGTTCAGATATGTCATGCACACACAGTACAGATCACATACACTGCATTCACACATGCTTCTGTAAAGGAAGTATGTTGGTGTTGTCTTTGATTCAAATCAATTAGGAAACATGTGAAAAAGATGACAAATGTAATCAATTCAACCTGGCAAATTTCCATCATATAAAACCTTTTCTCACTTTAAAGTCAGAAAACCATGCATGGAATGATCTGTTTCCATAGAACATATTGTTTTACAACCTGCTCACACACAAGTCCATTCAAGCCATCAAGTGTCAGTTGAAGAAAATGGTCTAAACCCAGGACACAAAGCCTTTCTATTGTCATTACTGTGATATTTTAAACACTTTGCACAGGTTTAGTGATTTTGCTTTGTTTTGAAGGCTTTGATAAGCTCAGACTGTGATGTACTGACATGTCAAACAGAATGAGGTCAGAAAGCATCCATGAACATTCATGAAACAAGCCACGAGTGCATATCAGAGACGTTCTATCTAACCTTTAAACAGAAACCAATCAGTCACACATTCATCAAATGTCTCCTTTTCTTTTTCTATACCCAGGGGCTTCTGGGAAATCCGGACTTCTTAACCACTGTAGTCATAATGTTTGTGGACCTATTAGTTTTATTGTGCAAAATGTTCTCAATTTGTCCACATAATGAGATTTTTTTTCACGTTCTGTCATATGCCTGCATATGTGTCTGCCTTAAGACTATGGATGAAACTTAGCAACTGTGCTAATTCCACCACATTTACATTTATGTACAACAGTGATACGCTGATTAATGTGTACTGTCCTAATTCAATAAAACATGGGAATAAGTGGATGTGTTTTCATCAGTGAGACGTTATCTACACGGTCAACCTCCGGAGAACAAATCTGCACGTGAATCTGTGATTGCATCACATCAACAGATCTGGACTCCATGTGATCCAGACGACCTGCAAATCAAGCAGATCAGATAACAATCTGTCACATTTACACCTTGCATTAACATCTGTTCATCTCCCCGTTTAAACCTGGTATTATAAATGTGTCCTCATGACCTGGATCATATCCAGATGTCAAACTCCAGTGCAAAAACCTGCATGCGAGTCGTTTACACAGTGGTAAATCTACAGAGAAATTTGTTGCTGTATTTATGATGGTACCACGTGTAACTGTATCACAAAGTTGTAGGTTCGACCCCTCAAAGCTACATATTGTAGAGTAACAGCAGTCCTTACAGTTCCACTGGGTTCAAACTCAGACGTTTCCATAGAAACATGATGCTTGTTGTCATGGAATACTGATTTGAAATCAGCGAGCGGACAGTTACACCATCCACCCCTGTTCTGTACAGTCAGCTATAACTGATGTGGTTCCACCTGCACACAGGTAGAGAAACTCGATCCCACAGTGTCAGGTGTCACCGCCCGCCCCCGCCCCCACACACACACCGCCCACATCCAACCCACCCCCCACCTGCTCTGTCTCAAACACAACAGCAGTGTGCAGGATGGCGAGGAGGGGGGCGAGCTGACCTTTTCAAACCTCACTGACTTTTAGTCCAGCAGGAGAAAAATGGGGGGAGCTTTATTTTCTACAATTTCTTGATTATTTTATTCATTTTTCACACACTGTCTTGATTATATTCTTGCATGTTCTCTTTATTTTTTACCCATTTTCATTAATTTTCTAAATTACATTGTTCATTTTGTTGCACATTTTCTTAAGTTTTGTTGATTTTCCCTGATTATTTATAATATTTTTACTTATTTTGTTGCTCATTTTTGTTTGTTTTTTCAAACTTTTTCTGGTTATTTTGTTCATTTTTGTGCACTGTATTTATTATTCTCTTGATTTTATCTTTCTAATTTTTACCATTTTCTACCCCTTAACCCTCACCAGGGTCATGGAGGGTACCGCAGCCTATAGCAGCTGACTTGGGGGGAGGGGGGGGTCACCCTGGATGAGTTGCCAGTTCGTTGCAGGGCTAATGATTTTTACGCATTTTCTCAGTTATTTTGTTCATTTTCAATCATTTTCTATATTATTGTATTCATTTTGTTGCATATTTTCTCAATTTTTCTTTTATTTTGTTCATTTTTACTCATTCTCTGAATTATTTTGAGGGATGGGGAGGCCCATCCCTAATCTGTAGTCACTGTTGTCAGACAAGTCACAAAGAGAAACATTAGGATGATCTGACCGAGCTTGTGGATGCTCTGCTGCTGAAAGACAAACATTACCTTCTTGTTGAAAGTTAAAAGCCAGCGCTGACACATTAGCAGCCCCCTCCTCTTCCTCTGCGCTGTCTCTCTATGACTAACACCGTTGTGATTTGAAAACATCAAACAGAAGGTCTGGATGGAAGTGACAGTAACAAACAGAAAATGTCATGCAAGCCAGACTGAAAAGGTTCAACTGCAGATCCTGTTTAAAGATGGGAGCATATTGGGAGTCCTTCTGCTCCTCTGCTCACCAGCCAGGAGCCCGATTCCACAAAGACAACTTTTTCACACAATCAAAAGAAAACATGGTGTATTAAGCAGAAGCAGAGGGTTACTGGAATACAGCCATAATTGGGCAAATGTGAGGCGAGTCAGGCTCCAGGCCTAAATCTAACCCACAGGGAGAACAATTAAACTGACTATAGATACAGAACATAAAAGCTGAGCCCTCGCACTATATTTAGAACATCAGTGAAATCTCTCCGTGTGCCCAGCCATAATGTCAGCAATGTCACCTTTCACATCTGTGCCTGCACAAAGGAAATGTCAGAATGGATTCACTTCAGGAGGAAAGATAGCAAAGAGACAGAGCTGCAGACGATGCAGCGTCTCATGGTGGAAAGTTTAAAATAACTAAATCAAATACCAATGGTTCTGGTTTTATAACACATTTTAATATTTGAAACAGATAACATGAGTAAATACACTGCCTAGCCAAAGAAAAGTCACAATCTAGATTTAATTGATCCAATAGGTAAGAGCCTTCTATCGGATAATTACTGCATGAGTGAAGTTCCTGAATCCTAACTGATGCAGTAGCTTCTCATTTCTGAAACAACCAGGTCAAAGACACATCCTGTTTCTGAAGAGTAAAATTATGGACATCAAGCAAAAGAAAACATTCATCCATTTTCTTCCCCTTTATCCTCATGGGGGTTGGGGCAGGGAGGGGGGGGGCATATCCCAGCTGACTTAGGGTGAAGGTGGGACGCACTCTGGATGAGTTGCCAGTTCGTCACAGCACTGACACATTAAGACAGACAACCATTCACACTCACGCTTACGGACAATTTAGACTGACAAATTCACCGAACCCCTAGTGTATGATTTTGGTTGTGGGAGGAAGCTGGCGAACCCACGCAGATAACATGCAAACTCCACACAGAAAGGCCCCGCCGGCCGGTGCCGGGATTGAACCCAGGACCTTCTATCTGTGAGGACACTGCACCACCGTGTCGCCCGAAAAATACAACATCTAATGAGATTGATGAAACTAACAAACTGGGTTAAAAACTGTCCAACGCATTATTTAAACTGCAAGGATTGTGAGAACCATCATCTACAGGAAGAATGAGGTCATAAAAAAATCCTGAATGATCGTGATCAGTGATCACTTAAACGTCTGGTGAAATCAAATCATAAAAAAACCCCAGTAGTAGTCAGGTGTATGTTTAATAGTGAAAGTAAGAGCATTTCCACATGTACAATGTGAAGGAACTGGGACTAAACATCTGTGTAGCCTTAAGAAAAACTACTAATCAGTGAGGAGAATCAGAGAAAAAGGCTTCAGTTTACTAGGAGCATAAAGATTGGACTCAATGGAAGAAGGTCATGTGGTCTGATGAGTCCGGATTGACCTTGTTCCAGAGTGATGGGGCATCAGGGTAAAGTGATCACCCATCATTCCTAGTGTCTACTGTACCAGCCTGTGGCGGCAGCAAAGAATGAGGTCATCTGACTACTTGAATCTACGGAATGACCAGGTTATTCCATCATGGGAGTTTCTCTTCCCTGATGGCATATTCCAAGATGACGATGCCAGGATTCATGAGGCTCAAACTGTGGTTGAGGGATCATGAGACATTATGTAACACATGGATTGTCCTCCACAGAGTCCAGACCTTAACCCCTCTGACAATCTTTGGGATTTTGCTGGAGAAGGTTTTGTGCAGTGTCCGACTCTCCCTCATCAATACAAGATCTTGCAACTCTGGATGAAAATAAATGCTGTGACTTTGCAGAAGCTTATTGGAACAATGACAGAGACTGTGTGTCGTAATCAAAGCTAAAGGCAGTGTACAAAAAACTGAATTTAAAGGATGATTTCTTTTATTAAGGGACAAAAACTATTCAAACCTAACTGGCCATGTGTGGAAATGTATTTGTCCACCCCTCGTTAAATTATGAAAGACTGCAATTTCTCTGGCCACCCCCAGGGTGATTTCTGCCAAACCTGCTGAAATCACCAGATAGAAGTAGAACCTGTCTGACAAACTGATGTGGCGAAAATATCTCAAACTGCATCACATCAATACCGCCATCTAAATAAATTCAAGAACAAATGAGAAACAAACATTAACATATGTCAGTGTGTGAAAAGTTAAAAAGACAGTTCTACGGCTGTCGGTGAAAACCTGGACCAGTGGTCAATGGACCAAAATGACTCCAAAAACGCGTCGACCATAGCAGCAGAAACACAGTGGAGGGTTGGGATGGACTCGAGCTGCTTTGCTGCTTCAGACCTGGACAACTTGTTGTAAATGACAGAACCATGAATTCTGCTCTTGAGGAGACTTCATGGACGCCACTTCATGACCTCGAGCTCAACAGCACTTGGGTTCGGCAGTAGGACAATTATCTGAAGGTTTTGGACTGGTAGAGAGGTAAATGAAGGTTTTGGACAGATCTAGAAGCAAATGAAGGTTTTGGACAAGTCTAGAAGGAAATGAAGGTTTCGGACTCGTCTAGAAGGAAATGAAGGTTTCGGACTGGTCTAGAAGTAAATGAAGGTTTCGGACTGCTCTAGAAGTAAAATAAGGTTTTGGACTGGTGTAGAAGTACATGAAGGTTTCGGACTGGTCTAGAAGGAAATTAAGGTTTCGGAGCAGTCTAGAACTAAATGAAGGTTTCAGACCGGTCTAGAAGGAAATTAAGGTTTTGGACTGGTCTAGAAGTAAATGAGGGTTTTGGACCAGTCTAGAAGTAAATGAAGGTTTCAGACTGGTCTAGAAGGAAATGAGGGTTTTGGACCGGTCTAGAAGTAAATGAAGGTTTCAGACTGGTCTAAAAGGAAATTAAGGTTTTAGACTTGTCTAGAAGGAAATTAAGGTTTCGGACTGGTCTAGAAGGAAATTAAGGTTTTGGACTGGTCTAGAAGTAAATGAGGGTTTTGGACCGGTCTAGAAGTAAATGAAGGTTTCAGACCGGTCTAGAAGGAAATGAAGGTTTCGGAGCAGTCTCGAGGTAAATGAAGGGTTTGGACTGGTTGTTGCCCCCCTTAGTAGAGGTTTTGGGCTTAAGTACATTTTATTTGTAGATCCATAGTTTTAATAAATGAAATCATCATTTAAAAATTGCATTTCCTCAGGTTATCTTTGTCGAATATTAACATTTGCTCTGAAACATTTACATGATGAAAACCAAAAAATAGGAATGAGGAAGGGTGCAGATACTTTTTAACAGCACCATACATGTATTTATATCATTGTATTTGGCAGAAATCATATACAGTATTATACTGTGATACGTGACACCAATGTACTTTAGTCATGATGAGAAAAATACACATGGACATCAATTTTTTATCTCTTCCTATCTTTTATGTTTTTTGCATTTTCATTTTGTTTTTCATCGCTGTGCAGTATTTTTGTCTTTTTGTAGTTTCTTACATCTTTCCGGCTCTTTTCATCCTTTTGCATATTTTTCATCTTTAACATTTTTCATATTTTTCTGTACTCTTGTGTTATTGTGTACTGCATATTTTTGTTACTTTCCTCATGTTTATACTGTGATGTTCCTGCTAGCTAGCTAATATCAGCAGCTACCAACTTAGCAACGTGCTAACAACAATACAGTAGCCTCAGACATTGGTAAGCAAAAGCCTACGAAACATATGCAGCCCACGAGATGCGTGAATCACACAGTGGGCCGACACAGACAGCATCAGCCGTGTTATAAGTCAAAGTAAAAAGACATTCTAAATCATTTTTATAACTAATTTCATGCTTTCTTTTCATATGATTAACATAGCTTCCTTATCCTATAATAATAATGAATAAATGTACAGGAGTGTAGTATATACTTTATATGGGAGTTTTCGTGGGTTCCAGAATGGATTAATATTATATTTACATATATTCCTATGGGGAAAACCCATCTCGCTGTAAGAAATTATCGCCGTACGAACATCACGCCTGAACGGATTAATTTCGTACACCGAGGTACCACTGAAAGCAAAGATAAGGAAACACAGCAGAGGAGAGGAGACAAGAATAGGAGGCCAAGAGAGGAAAAGAGAGTAGGTGAGGTAAAAGAAAATGTGAGGAAAAAACAGCGGAGACAAGTGACGTCAGATTCTGACTCAGATTTCAAACATCTGAGTCAGATCAAAAAATTAATGAGCCAGATAGGCCTGTGCTGCTGATTATTTTGGCTAAAAAAATGAAAACGTTCTCTTCTAAAATAAATCCTAATCCATCAAGCTACTGTTCTAACATATTAAAAAGCAAGGTCAGTCCCGATGGTAAAAGGTCTCCTGAGCTAGGAAACATATGCAAACGACTCCCTGCTCTAGTGTCAGCATGTGCCTGATGGCTGTTTGTAGCCACCACCCTCCACACTGTGTTTCTCTGGGTGGCCGGGGGGGGGGGTACAGGGACCTCCAGCAGCCTGTGGAAGATCAACCTGGTGGCAACAAGCAGCAGCGCAGTTGGACAGTGATGGAAAGTCATGCCACGTAAGTGGCTGATCCTCACTGAACTCATTTCACAGTGCTTCCTTAAAAAGACTGGCAAGGTTCGTTTCATTTCAGCATTTCTTTTGGCATTTTTTCCAGATGCCGAAGAGAAGAAATGCCTGTTTCCTTGCTCACTGGAAGACACAGAATAATCACTCGGGTCCAGTGGAATCAGCCCAAAAGTTTGTATCTTCTTGATGAGTGTGACTGGAGGTTCAATGACAGAAAATCAGTGCCAGAGTCTGGAGGAGGGAGTTGATAAGGATTTGGATGTTATTTTGTTCTGCTGTTACATCTTCAGCAAATCAATGTATCTGTTGCATTTCTATGAATGATTAATCCTTTAGGTTGGTTTAGGAGAGAAATAACTAGAGAGTAAGACATTCCAGACAAAGGAAACATGTCTGATGCTTCTCTGCACTCGGACTGGTCTGAGACTGGTTTGTGACTGGTCTGGGACTGATCTGAGGCTGGTCTGGGACTGGCCTGGGACTGGTCTGGGACTGAACTGGGACTGGTCTGAGACTGGTCTGGGGCTGGTCTTAGACTGGTCTGGGGCTGCCTAGGACTGGTCTGCGACTGATTTGGGACTGGTCTGGGACTGATCTGGCACTGGTCTGGGACTGGTCTGGGACTGGTCTGTGACTGAATTGGGACTGGCCTGGAACTGATCTGAGACTGGTGTGGGACAGAACTGGGACTGGTCTGGGACTGGTCTGGGACTGAACTCTGACTGGTTTGGGACTGGCCTGGGACTGGACTGGGACTGTCTGGGACTGCCTAGGACTGGTGTGAGACTGGTCTGGCACTGATCTGGGACTGGTCTGGGACTGAACTGGGACTGGTCTGGGACTGGTCTGGGACTGATCTGGGACTGATCTGGGACTGGACAGCTGGGTGCATGTCCAACCTTTAACATAACAGTCGTTCCCTAGCCTACGGCACAGTCAAAAAACCAAAGTCAATATCACTAGCAAATTCTTATTTTTCAATAATGCAAATAATAAACTGGCACAGTAACTATTTAACTGATACTAGCTGCTAGAACATGTTTGAAAAGCAAAGTAAATATAGGAGAGTCAGGCACCTTCAAAACTCTTCCACTTAGCTCTTTAAGGATTAATACATAAAATAAACTTTTCACCAAAACTAAACCCTTTCAGTGCTTCAAACACAACATTCATCTACTCTGTCAAATGTTTTTGAGCAATAGTAAAAAAGTCTAACATCGAGTTCTGGAAATTGGACCAATAATGTCCCTTGATTTGAAATGTATGGTCCATTAAGTGAATTCAGGAATGCAGTAGGTGTGACTGGTACACACCACTATATCCATATGCACCATAAATCTGTTTCAGACACATCTTGATAATATTTTACATTCTGCACACAAGTGTGAAACTGGTCTTGAGTTCCTCAGCAGACCCAAGTTCCCTTTTCAAAGCAGATTGTCAATTCTGGAACTCATTACCAAATGAAATGAAAATAACAATGGATTTTAAAACATTTACTGCAAACATTAAAAACGGGCTGAAAACAAGACAATAATGTACCCACCTAAGAAATCCTTAATGTCTGCAGGGTATGTGTGTGTGTGGGGGGTGGGGGGTACTGTAACAGGTGAATGGGAACTAGGGCTTTTTTATACTGTGTATCTATATTTTACATGTATGTGTGTGTTGTTTTTTTACAGTGTTCCTTTTCTCGTGCTTCTGTTTTCTCTGAAAAGTCCATCCAGGGACCAGAGTTTTTCTATGTTTATTGCACTGTCCCTGACAAATAAATTCATAAATAAAAGAGCAGCTCTGCTACAACTCTGTGGAAAAGCCCCACAGCTGAAGTATTCTTGACAAGCCTCAAACAGGTCTCTGCCCAGTGGAGTCCACAGGATTTTGTTGAACTCCTGAGGAAGACCATTAATTCCAGATGAGCAGCCACAGCTGCTGTAGAGATGGTGGATTGGACGGTCCCTCCAGAATCTCAGTCACGCAATCTGGGTTATAGTTGTCAGCATGAATCCAAAAAAAAAAAAAAAAAGCTGGTGTAACAGTCAGACACTTGCTGATTTTGTCTGATGGATCATCTGGAACATTCTCATCTGAAGCCTGTTCTCTAAGCCGTCTCTTCAAATTGAAGAAAAAACAAAGTTAATTAATATTTAAAATTCTAGTTTTTAATGAAGGATTTAAGGATTTTTTGCTTTTTCATGTAAAAACATTCATAAAGCTTTTGTCTTTTTCTGTAAGAAATTCCTATCTATCCCACCAATAATTTTATTTTGACCCCAATTTCCCTCTGTAAGTCATCAAAACTGATCTTTTCTACACCTGTTGTGTTTACACAGCTGTGGAGAGGAGGAGGGGGGACCACGTGTAAATACGAATGAAAAGTGAAGTGGTTAAATAGAAAGGTGAGAAAAGGAAGCAAGGCGGGAGACAATATAAGAGGCTGAGGAAACAATAAAAAAGAGGAGAAGATAGGAGACAAGGAGGAGAAAGAAGGAAAGGAAACAAGAGATGTAAGGGAGCAAGGAGATGAGATGAGCAGAAATGACTGGGAGAGAGCATAGGAAGGCAAAGGAAATCTGAGGTGAGCAAACAACGAGACAAGAGGAGAGCAGAGGGAAGGAGACAATATAAGAGGCTGAGGAAACAATAAAAAAGAGGAGAAGATAGGAGACAAGGAGGAGAAAGAAGGAAAGGA
>JAQQAE010011454.1:0-13611 GCA_029823295.1 Pseudamia nigra | reverse complement strand
TCTGATGACTATGCCTACACACAAGGTAGATTTGGAGACTTGTTTCCATCTTCTTTTTATCTTTTTGTGTTTTTTTATCACGGAGTGGGCATTCTACCCTTTTCCAGCTGAGAAACTGCCCCAGTGCAAGCTGGAGGTCACAGTTTGCTGAAGCTAGCAGGGCCACATCATCCACCAATAGTAGCGATGGGACCCTAAGGCCACCTTGAAGTCTAGATGTTCTGTGGTTGCTGGTTGTGGACTGGTCCTGTGACTGTGGATGTGTGACTGTATTGGCACCTCCCTGGTCTGCCAATACAGAGGCACTGACCTGACTTCCATGCGGAGCTGTGTCATCCAGGACAGCCTCACATCCAGGAACTCAGGTCTGATCTTGACCAACCCTGCGGCCTGGCCACTGAGAAGCCTTTTGACCACCCTGTAGACCTCAGCCCCAGGGATGAGTGAGGCATCCCACATGTCCTCTGGCTTTGCTTCTCCTACAGAAGTTGCAGAGGCCAGGTTGACAAAATCCTCCTTCAACTGCTGAACAACATCACCAGTCAAGGTCAGCAGCACCACATCCCCACAGTGGTTTTTAAGTACTGCTTACCTCTCCTGAGATGCTTGAAAGTTTGACAGAACTTCTTGTAGGACAGCTGTTAGTGTGTAAATGATCCACTAAATTGGAAGCAGGAACCTTTCTACACCCTCACTACTCTCTTCCATCCGTGTCTGTATTGCTTCAGATTAATTTCCTTAGTTAATGGCACTGAACAAAAATGAACAATAATAAATACATGAAGAAAAGTGAACCAAAAATAGTCAATAATTAGAATAAAGTAAGCCGGTTGACAGTCTTGTTCAGATGTTAGATGTATCTTTTAGATATCTGAGGAGTGATACAGCTTCATTTTTCTTTCCTAAGTGGGTTAATTCTCATCATTCTCATCTGACTGTGTTCTTTTTTCTTTTTTATATTACTTTGTTCATTATTGTTCTGTGTATATTATTAATTGTTGTGTTTTTATTTGCTAATTTATTGTTCATTTTTGCTAAATTTTATTGTTCATTTCTGTCCAGTGATTTAGTGCTAATGATCACAAATGTGGAAGAGTTCAGATGTAATGAGGACTCTAAAATCCTGTGAGAGCAACCCTAAGGTGTCATAATGGTTCTGGTACAACAGTGAAAAAATACCACACATTTTATTCTGATGACTGGGCTGTTCATGTGCCACAGTGAATTTGAATATATAAACTGATGACTTTACTCCACTCTAGGCCTTTTTCTCAAGGATCTGCTGAAGTATCTCTTGTTTCATCTTTGAAGAATCACTTTGGTCTGAATTATTGATGGTGAAGCCAACTTTGAAGATGGAAGATCTTATTAAGGAAGAATCCATATGGAGTTTCGACTCCTTCCTGTAACATTATGCAGTCTCGCGGCCAGATGAAGCCACTCGCAGGTAAAACTGTCATCACACAGAACCAGTGTGAGGACATGGATTTCCCAAGCACCTGAGTTCGCATGAGAATCCAATATTTGAGTGAGAGCCTGATGTGGGCAATACAATAGGATGATGAAAGAGCAGCTTGCTTGTGAAGAGAGTCCTTTTCCTCTTCAGATTAACTCCATGCTTTAACAAGATTGTGTGGGCATGTGGGATGGGAATGTCAGCTGATCCATGGGCTGCCCTACATAGAGAGAGAGAGAGAGAGAGAGAGAGAGAAACCTTGAATCCTGTAGCCCAGCAGCACACATGGATGAAAAAAATCACACATCAACCCTGTAAGATCCTTCAGTGGAGGAGATGTGTTCATATGAAAGAAGCAGTGATGCTCTCGTGAGTATAGATCTATCAATAGATTAGTTATTTTACAAAAATATTTCACAATGATAGGATCATGGGTCAGAAGATAAGATGATCAGAATTTGATGAGCGGATGATCAGCAATCAGGGGTCATGCTAGACTTTCTCACTGTCTGTCATTTTGATGGACAAAGTTGTAAAAATACTCACTATTTTTAAAATTATTTTACAGGTATGTGGAATAGTGCAACACCATGTGTGTGCAACCTTTTACTCATTAAAGGGTCATAAATTAGTCAGTTTTTTAACCACTAAATTACCAGAATACACAAGGACACTCCAGTTTAGTTTCTATTACCTTATTTTTCCTTCTCTGTTTGTTTTCAAACTGATTGGAATGTTAAACTAACTTAATTTATTTTATTTTAATCCCAACACCTTGACCCTTCTGGATTCTTCTGTGTTTGATGGTTAATGGGGCGAGCTGTTCTGTCTGAACAAACAGAACTATCCTCTTCACATTAGATCTGGCACAATGAGTCAAGCAAGCGGTACAGAGCACTGGCACTAACAAATGAACTGGACTTTGGGGTCAAGATGTGCAGGTACAGACTGTGATGTAAGTAAAACCCTGACTAAATGTGGAAAAATAAATCTTACTGACTTTCACTCTGACCGCCATTTGTCAGAGCAGCTGGATTTGCAGAGTAGCTTCATTTCTATTTGCAGATGTAACTCATCCATAATGCACAAAGTTGGAAGTGTCACATCACTGTACTGGATCCAAACATGCAACATAATCCCCAAACTAAAGTCAATTTCTTGCTTTTCCTCTGACTGATGCAGCATGATGGAGTCCCAGTTAAATATCCATGGTCACACAGGACAAAAAGTAATCACCTGATCAAGGACCAAACGCCGAGTCCTGATTTTATTCACTGATTATGAAAGCTGGTTGGTTTATGCTTTATTGTCTCTGTGAAATTTTGTAGGTTACACAGACTCAGTGTATCAGTTGGTCAAAAACAGCCCACAGTGCAGTCGCTATAGAAATGTTGTGTGTAATATGACGACCTGGAATAGTTTCATCAAATTCAGTCACAAAACTAGTCTTAGGTTAGTCTTAAGGTGGCCACACATAGAGAAACGCGATTCAACTCAACTCAACTGGAAATCGGCTTGATGTGCTGCAGTTCCCGACCCAGATTTTTCAGTCTTGACAAGGTCCCGACATTCAACATGTTGAATCAGCAGGACTCAGTCTCGGTGATGTGTGGTGGTCACAACTCCGACTTTGCAACTTTTATCACTGGTGGACATGTGTGTCACAACCGGTCACAACGCAATCAGTGTTTGCTGTTAATAGATGGCACCAGTTCCCAGGCGTGAGTCGTGGTGTCACTCTGCAGCTGTGTGCCAGGTTCTTTCTGTCATGACTGATCAGTTGCGTTTCTCTATGTGCAGCTGGCTTTAGGGGACAACGGTCAGGGTGAGGGATTGGCAGAAATCTGGAAGCTCATGAAGCTGCTTTCAGTCTTCTGGTTGGAAATCAAGAGTTTTTCTGTGTACCCAATAACCACCCTATTCACTTCCCACTAAACTTGAACCCCTATTAACCATCATGCTCTCAAAATGCTCTGCATGGCACATTCACTGCATATGAAAAATGAAACAGGCATTTCTGCGCACATGAAGTGAAATTCTCATCAGTCTGGTGAGAATGGGCTCTTCCTGCACATACAGTAGATACTCAAGGAGAAGTGCAGTTTTCATCTCTGAGTTTTATGTTTCATGCATTTCCATAGATTGTACATGAAATTAAAAATACAGCCTGATTTGTCAGTTTGACACTGTTTTTGGGCTGAATTGTAAATAAATCCTCTTAAGACTTAAATGTAATTCCCGCACTTCACAGAAGTTGTTTCTGACAAAAGGTTTGCTTTATTTTTTGTTGTTTGTTTTACAAACACTGTGAAAACTACAATACAACACATGACAGTAATGCTAGTTTAAAGTAAAACATATTTAAGTGTTCAAAATAAAATACAGACACAAATAAGCATACCTTGTTGGTTCCTAGAGCACAGAAAATTAGACTTCCCTGGGTCTTTTCCTACAGTAAACATGTCCATGTCAAGTGAGCAACAGTCTGTTCACCATCATCATGTGTCCACAGGCATAGTCCACCACAGCAGGAGAACCACAGACTGTATATGTTAAAGGACAACGTGACCGTGATGTCACCCACTGGTTTCGAAACAATCGTTTTGAGGCCAATCAGGTTGTCACCTCCTGAATGACATTTTAGAGCACAAAACAGGATGTGTCCATATTTGGATGGATGGCAGCAGCACCACTGAAGTATAGGGGTAAGATAATGCTAACCGCTACTTTACTGACTTGGTAAAAACTTCACCATTCACATTACAGTGCAAACACTGAACCACAACTACACTCAAGTGTCTATAAAAAACTGTTTTATTAAATAAATGGAAGCTATAAAGGTCCAAGTCAGTCAGATTCTACTGGCGAGTCAAGTTACCATTAAACGTGGCAATCAAATCCCAGGATGGCAGTGATTTGTCAGATTATTTGTCATAGTAGCTTAACTCTAACATTCATATATGTTTTTGAAAATAAATAGTGTGTATAAGGACGATGGGGTGTCCTCCAAGGACTTTGAAAGCTTATCTTAATATACAACATCTATAAGAAAGTGTTTCAAGGCCAAATTGCAATCACTGCGACACAGCAAAAAGCCTTGACTTCTGTCTAACTCCATGCATTTATTTCCCTTAGTCCATGCTCCAAACTAGGAGAGTCCTTTTTCTTTGCAGTACCAGTCTGTCACACCGATCGGCCTGTGTGAAATGTTGAAAACACACTTGTGTCGGTTTGTAGGCACATGAAAACACTACATGTAACACAAGATTTCCCAAAGCAGCCTTGTATTCCCACAACACATTAGGTTTTTGTCAAGTCGACTCTTACACCTTCATGATCAAAAAAGTCACAATGTCACAATAAAAGCAGGTCTTTTTTATAAGATGCCTAAAAATATGTTATTATTGGTAAAAGTACTGCAACAAAAAGTACTTTTTGTCTGCATGGGTTCTTTCCATGTACTCCAGCTTCCTCTCGCAACCAAAAACATGCACAGTCAGGTTAATTAATTGGTCACTCTAAATTGTCCATGGGTATGAATGTGAGTGTGAATGATTGTCTGTCTATACTGGATATACCAGCCTTGCAATGAACTAGCGACTCATCCAGAGTGTACCCAACTTTGCCCTAAGTCAGCTGGGACAGGCTCCAGCCTCTGTGAGGAATAAGGGGTAGAAAATGGATGGAGTGTGTTGTGCTTTCGGTGCTTGTGGAGGACACAAAAAAATCTTGACTAATGAGGACAACAGGTCTAACCTAATAAGAATGGAGAACAAGGTGCAGCAAACCCAAACAGTGCAGGCTAATTAATTCATTCCATTAATTAAGCTGAAGGCCCCAAATGACCTGTCTGATTCTTCCTGCTCTTGTTTCTCTGTAGTTGTGTCATGTTGGCTGTAAAACTCATAACACAGGAACAGTATATAGATGCCTTTTGTTGCATTTTTCTTAATTTGAATAAACTAAATATTTATTTCTTGTTAATAACTGTTCTGTCTATGGAATATTTTGTTCATTTTTGTACAGCGTGCAGTTCAAGTGTTCAACATGATGTAGGCAAGAAACCAAAAAATAACCAGCTTTACTGCAGTGTAGAATCTGTTTTTTTTTTTTGTGTTATGTGTTGTAGTGACTACTGAGTCCCTCGCCGCAGCCAAAACCATGTAGAGGTGTAAAAGCCCACCAATTACATTTATTCAAACATATAATATAGTTTGTTGGCAGCAGCAGTGTCTTCAACAAAACATTGTGCGCTATTTTGGAAGTCTAATGCGCAAAGTCAGAAGTCGAAAGTCTACGATTGGGGGGTGTGGTCAGGTCAGGTTTGGCATCTTGTGAGGGTCACAGCACACCATGTGTCCAGTGCATCGTCCAAGCAAGATAGAGTTTATCTACTTAATTATCAATGGGAGTGTTTTTTTAATAATATACAACAAGCCAATCTGTTCCATGTGTCATTTTCTTTAAAATTTTGACCCATGAGGTACTCCATTTGACTTACATGACTGAGGAATAAATAGGACTACACTAAATCCAATGACAAAAATCTGAGTGACTCAGAGAAGTATATGATTTTTTTTCACTTGGATAAATTCAAGTGTTGAAAATTTTATCTGGAAAGGATCCAAAATCTCAAAATACTCCAAAATCCTCAGTACTGGTCCTGGCACTCCCAACTAACACGTGCATGGCGTACTCACAGTAGGGCCACTTGGCCCAAGCTGCACCAAGCTTTACTGTGTTTGGCTTTTGTTTCAGTTGGTTGAGGTCACATAGAGACTTCTACTGGATTTATATATTATGTAGGGTGGAAATTTTCAAACTGTCCACATGCTGAGGCAGCAGGCGATATATGAAATGATCAAGCATCCATTATTTATTTACTTAAAAAATACTATTATTATTATTATTATACTAATATACAATTATTACTACTATTTAATAATAATATATATTATTAAATACACAAACCATTTTCTTTTGAGGTATAATGCATATAGTCATAATATGTCATTCTTGCTGTATGTATGATTACATTGACACCTGTCTTCTCTGAGATACCAGTCATTGGTCTGTTTTTTATGCCAAAGACCCAATTTTTATCAGTCTGTGTGGAAGATAGCAACGCACCAGCTGCCTGTGTAAATTTAATACCAATACACCCTCAGTTGCGCAAAGAGTGTTTCAATGTCAGCGATGGCAGAAAGCAGGCATTTTCACTGAGGCAACATAGGAATGTGCCATCCACTTTACAACAACACACCACATGGAAGATAGGGTCCATTATATGACTGAAGATTATGCGGTGTGACTCAGAACTAGCAGAACTAGAAGGTGCAGAAGGCGTTCACTACCTTTTTTGCATTGAAATGATGAGAGGCACAGCCAGTTGTGTTACCATGCAGAAGATCAGGACGAATCCCAGATATAGCCCGGTTGTTTCAGACCAGCCCAAATAAGAGACAGAACTGGAAAATGAACCAAGTGTATAGCAAGAGTGAACTGGAGTCCAACTAAATCACACACAACAGAAATCAGAGGCCATAAAACATTGTTCATTATGAACTGCGGAGGCAGCGTTTCAGTACCTGTGACTCATGATCCGACGAGCAGATACAGACATGAATACTGAGCATCTATTTGATGCTCTGTATTCATGAACACCATGTATACAGAACCACGCCCCGTCACGTGGTCGACTGACACTACCTTCGCAGGCAAATGGTAGCCTGTAGTCGACGTAATGAGCACCCCTGCTATAGGTACTGTACTGTACAAAAATAATACCTATAATAATAACACATTATATTTATAATAACAATAATAATAATACAGTTACTTTATGAGACTAACATGTAAGAGCAGAGAGGAGACAGTAATGATGACGATGAGGGTGATGATGATGTTGACATACTGCACAGCCGACAACAGCTTTACGGCTCTTCTGCTGGTGGCGCCGTATGAGCAGATCTAACAGGGGTCGTGTACAATAGGAAAGAGAGGAAAAAAAGCACAGTTCCCAGAATTAGGCTCCATAGGAAGCAAAATTATGGTCACACAGAATAAAACCCTCATATGCACAGTTAGCAGACAGTTACTCACACATTAACAAAGCAAGGTGTCAGAGAGAGATTGTGTGTGTGTGTGTGTGTGTGTGTGTGTGATAATGAACAGTGGATGCATTGTGTCGTATCAGTTCTGATAGGAAAGACAACAATCCTCTCCCAGAGCATCGTCCAGGTGTTAAATTCCATGATAGTTACCATGGTGACACATGTCCTCAGAGAGTTCAGATTGCCCACATATCAGAATGTTGATGTAAGTAGGGGAGGGAGAAGCCAAAACTTCATTTTCTCACTCCGTCTCTTCCCTGGAGGTTTTTGTTGCAAGGTCATTTGCATAAATCCAAAACATAAACAAGATGACACAGTCTCACTTTCAGAGGCAGAACAACACTTTTAGAACCTTTCAATCCGATCCTGTGTATTTGAAATTTCCAGGCTTTAAAAACGCTCCTTGCAGAGCATACAGCGATTCCGAGATGTTAACCACTCTTCGATTTCGCTCTCCCCAACTGTTCAATGTGGAGACAAAGCTTCGCCGCGTCCGCATTTTGAACAGCCTTGTCCGTCTTCTTTTGTAGTCGATACACCAAGAAAACACCTAAGCCAATCAGCAGACATCCTGTGATCATAAATCCAAATAGGTAGATGTCCTCAGCATCTTCAACCAAAAGATAACAAAGACACATGGGCTTCCAATTGTCCCATTCATCCCTCACGTACCCCACAGCCACTGTGTCCGGTGGGCACTCGGGTTCCCCCAGACCCATCTTTCTGCTTGAAAAGATGGTGTCAACTGCATTTAAGGCCCTGCTAACCAATTCTATGGTATTTTTAAGTTTGGTCCAAGATGCAGTGAGAGATGAAGCAAACACAGACAGGACACAGCAAGCAAGGATCAAGTGGGGAGTAGAAAACGCGTCTGCTCTCTCTGAAGGCCGGAAGAAGAAAATGTAGCAGTACTGAAACAAAAGTGTGCGGCATGGAGCTTCATTCAGATACTGAGTTATCGTCAGATAGGGAGTGAGTGCAACATCAGTGGCTGCCATCTTATTTACAGACAAGCTGATGATGGACAAAGAGAAGAATAGCAGAGGATCCTGATGTTCAGCTGATGGATTGGTACATCCCTAGTTTGTAAGTGATGCAGAGTTTATTTAAAAAATGAGGAGTACAGTAAAATGAGTGTGAGTTCAGATCAAGTTACATATCTTCCAACATATCTGTTGGAAGATACTTGCAAGTCATTACATCTCCACTGAGGAAGCAGCGATAGAATAATGAACTGCTAGATTGGAGTTATGGTGTTAACAGGAACTTTGCAATCAAGCTACTAAATTATTCTACTGAAAACATAACAGAAATCAATTTCTTAACATAGCCATGAGTCAAATTTGTTATGATGTTCAAGTGTGGTAAACACTCATATTGATATTTCCAACAGGCCCTGAAGGCTGCAGAAATCAAAGTGAAGAGAGGGAAATGGCAAAGAGAGAGGCAGAGCGAGGTACAGACACACAGATATTCACTCAGACTAAACAGGTGCATTTTCTCATGACAGCGTGGAGCATTTGCACCACATGCCACAGTTGCTCTACTTTGTGTCAACTAATCAAGAAGTCCAAACACGCCAAGGTGTGCCTCATCAGCCTCCAGCCCAACAGATAAACCCGTCAACATGCCACGCAAAATGCTACAGCGAGGAGGACGAGTGAAAACAAACGCCTGAAAACTTCAAATGAACTCCACAACTTTGTGACAGGCGGCTGAGCATCCAGCTCACATCACCTCCTGGAACGCTACGGAAGGCGAAATAATGAGCTTTACTTCACTGGCTGTGGACTCCCAGAACTATATGGGTGCCTGGTGTGAACACGGTATAGAATTCTGAAATGGGACTGAGTGGCCTAATTTACAACAACTCTCTAGTTCACTAAGACAAACCCGTGACAATGCATAATGTGATAAATCACTGAGTGTCTGGTTTTTTAAATTTATTTCTACATTTAGATGCGCTGTAATTTTCCATCTTAAAAAAAAGTACTTCATGAATCATGGCATATTTAATCTGTTTATTTGTTTATTTTTTTAAATTATTTTGTTAATTTTATCCTTAGGTTTCATTTCAGGAATTATTTTGTCCCTTTTTGTTCAGTTCAGGTTCACTTTGTTGCTAACTTTTTGATTTTCTTGATCCTTTTGCTCATTTTTTGTTAATTTCTGTTCCATTTCTAGGTTATTTTTCATTTTTGGTTAGTTTCTAGATTGTTTTTTAAAATTTGTAAATCATTTTGTAGTTTTTTGTCACCTTTTTGAAAGGAGAATGAATGCACTTTTTCAAATATATTCTGACACACTGTATGGATTCATTCCAAACTGACAAACATTCACTCAGTTCTCGATGACCCATGTCAGGAGGGTATTGTGGTCATGTACCCATGTGTTAAGTTGTATTTCATGCATATGTTAAACACAGACAGAAAAGATGTTTCCTTTAAAATGAAGATGCACTTTGGTCTTATATTTCTGTTTTGAGCCTAAATCTAACCCTAAGCAAATTTCATTTCCATGCAAAGGGAGAAGAGTTACAGTACTAGAAACAAAATATGGTTTCAAATTCAGTTAATTTCTGCAGAATTAAACAGAACAGCTAAATGAAAGCCTTTATTCATCTACTGCAGCTATACTTAAAGATGTGTGGGGAAAAAATACAATTCACAGGTTCTAGTCAATACAGCAAAGGAATGTTTTATCACTGAGTTTATGTGAATGACTTTCTGCAAATGAATTACTTTGCATGGTTTAAATTTAAGTTAATTCCTGATGTGAAGACAAGCCAATGTAAAAAAGACCACTGACTTCCTCAGGTGTCTGATATCCATCATATGAAAATGAATAAGGCTGAGAAACAAGTCATTTTCCTACAGTGTTAATGGCTTCTGTAACCAATTTTATGCAGAATGTTAAAGTGAGTGGATGCTCTGAATTCCAACCCACATGGCAGTTTGGAGATGACTGCCTGCCGTCAGAGCAGTTAAGTCAGTCACTCTGAGGCCACAGAGGATGTATTGTTGAAATATTAATTGTCCACCTCCTTTGCCATCCCCCAGTTCCACTGTGCTGGGAGAGCTGCCACTTCACCCATTTACATTCTACAAGATGGCCTACAGTCATGGAGGCCAAGGCCACATCGGGACACTGGTTCTAATGAGGAGATACAGTTGAGTATCTGACTGGACGGTGTAATTAGGACAGTTGAGCATACGCAAAGAAATGCATTTTGGAATTTAGCTAGGTGTTGTTTGAGCGATATGCCTTGTTATATCCCTACAGTGTGATGCTGATGTCCTAATTCTGTCCTAGATAAAGGGGACTGGCTACTCCTAACTTGTTTGCACTACATTTGCCTAATGTAGCCTGCAAGAATGTATTTGCTGAAATAATTTAAAGCTGTGTTTACAAGCCTGACTAAAAAATAGATTACAAATATCAGCAATGATAGGAGAACCTCCCACTCTGACATGTTTCACTGTCTCATTTGCTGATGTGCCATCACCAGTGGAGACAATACGATGGTGAGTCAGCAGTAAACAGGCTTTCCTATATGGATGCTTCGCTTCATAAAAACACGTTTTGCTATCATTGTTATAGGCCTAAAGTCATTCTAACATGAGCACATTAAAAATTTGAACAGCTCATACACTGAATGCAGACTGTTTTGACAGCTCATCAACTGTCAAAACAGATATACAATTGCACCATATACAATTATAGTCTGGTAGCTGTTGTTATGACAAACTTCAGTGTCTGTAATGGTTGTGGATTCTACATGCACAGCTACACATTTCACAGAAAATGCAAACCTCCTCCAATGGTGTTCGGGCTGTAGTAACTCTGGCAGACACCAGGTGGAGCCATTTGGCCATTGACACAGTGTCGATGCCAATAGGTTAATGGTGTTTTCACTCCTGAGATGCCAAACAGAAAAGTATGAACGGACCCATGGAAAACTCACAAAAAACAAAATGTGTTTTTTTTCTTTCGGTTGTGCCTTGTGGAACTTCCTGTGATTGGCAGGAAAAGTGTCTTCACACTTTTGATCTGGACTCAGACAAAGCACTTTGGTTAATGCAACCCCTCCGAATTCAGATTTTCAGTTGGAGTAACCCAGTGGGTAGTGACCCGGGAGGGTATATATGTCACATGTAGTTATGTAGTTTAAGTTTAAGTTGTGTTTCATGTGTAAGTTGAACACAGACAGAAAAGATGTTCCCTTTAAATATAGCCGTTGGTCTTATATTTCTGCTTTAAGCGGTGAGCGACCCCGTGCTGTTCAGTGAGGCCGATGCGGAAGTAAGTTTAAGTTGGAATACCACTGCTTGGCTGCTGGAAAACCATTCATCCTGCTCCGGAAGCCTTTTTCCCATAGAGATACATTGGACATGAATCATTATGGTAAAAGCGAGATTGTCAAGTGAGTGGTACATTTTGGGCCCATAGAAGAGCAATGCAGATTCTGGTGCAGTTTAAGGCTCGGCCAGTGGTTGAAGATCAGGACTTCAACCATTTCAGCTAGATTTAGGTCTGGACTTTACCAGAACATTCACATCATTGTCCTGGAACCAATTCTTGACCATCATTGAAATTTGCTCGGGATTGTTGTCTTTATGCTCAGGCTGCACAAAGCCAAGTTTATGTGCAGTCTGATGATGTTCTGCAAGATTTGGATTTTTTATTCTTTATTCTCTTAGTGAAACTGGGACCAAAATATCAAGGAAAACACTCCACCAGATGGTGCACAATGAGGGTACACGTGGCAACCCAAGCACTTACAGTAAAAATGTTTTTCCTTGGAAAATCTTACCTGGACAAAGATCTGGATGTTTTGTCTGTGATTATATGAAACAAAAATGGAGATTTTCAAACAGGCTGCAAAAAACTTGACCTTGGACCAACAATGAAGAGAAGGATCCAAACTAAAGTGTTTCCTGGACAAGGATGTTCAGATGTAAATTTAATAGAGAATCTGGGGATAGAACTTTAAAGGCCTGGAAGCATTTTCAAGAAAAAAAAATGCACAAAAACATTGTTACTAATAAGAGGGATCGTTTGGAGGCTGTGATCGCTCACAGAGGATTTGCAACTGATTTCTAAACAAGACATACTCATTGTTTGGTCAGTATGTCAAATAAAATAAAAAAAATACAGTATTCTATCAAATTAGTTTTTTTTGCTTCTCACAGAAATGATTCTCAATATTACAAAACAGGGTTATCCCACTGTGACTACAGCGCTGCGAGGCATTGTGGGTCTTGAACACAGAGCTGCTTTGTAGAGTGTGGATAGACAGACAAAATTTAAAAAGTCAGTGAAATGGTGAATGCTTACTGTGTCAACTGTTTTCACGACCAGTGTGAAAACGGTAGAATTTGTTGTTTTACGATTGGTTGTTTTATGATCACGATGGCACAGTTTTCGTTACCACCTGTCGTCCTGTGATTTCAGATCCTCTGCAAAAACATCATGGTGGTGTTTTGTGCCTCTTGGTGCTTTTGGTGTTTTTATGCCCGTTTCCTGGGGATTTGGACAACTTTCGCTGTTGACATGGTGCAACCTGATGTTTTTCAGTAGCCTTTTTGATACACTTTCAGGAAGAATCCTGTGCTTTTGTCAGGAGTGTGGACCTGATGTAGATTATTTTTATGGTTCTTGATCTTCTCAAAAGTGTACTTGCTGATGCCACAAACCAGGTGTAAAACATATCTGCACAGTCGCTAATTCAGATCACCCTACTGTGTTTCGTGTTCATATGGATCAGTCCCATTAATGTTCTGTTTGTCCTCGTTTACTTTTGTGTTGACTTCCTGTAAGGGCTGCTGCTGTTTCTATCAACTTGCACATGTTGTCGCTTTTGTAACTATCGCTTTGTAACACTGTATGCATGATAAAGGTAACTATAGAGAACAGGCCTGCCACAATTAATCTCTGCGTTTTTTGTGTCCGCATGTTGTTTAAGGGTGAATTGGTCACTCTAAATTGTCCATAGGTATGAATGTGAGTGTGAATGGTTGTCTGTCTGTATGTGTCAGCCCT
>JAQQAE010011453.1:0-13611 GCA_029823295.1 Pseudamia nigra | reverse complement strand
CCAAAACTTTAATTTCCCTCTGGTGAAGCCATATCTTTTGTTGATTTGGATGTATGCTTGGGGGGGGGGGGGTCATTGTCATGTTGAAAGGTGAAATTTATCTTCATTTTCAGTTTTCTAGTACAGTATATGCCTGAAGCTTTTGGGCCAACAGTGTCTGGTTTTTGGAACTGTTCATAATTCCTCCACCTTGACTAAAGTCCAGTGGGCAATAATCAGAGATGTACATTGAGGCTGATGTCAATGTAACTTATAATTGTAATACTGCCGTTGGCCACTGGGGCACCGTTCACTGGGCTCCAAGCAGCCCCGACTCCCGTAGCATTACACTGGACTTCTCTCTGAAAATGCTAAGTGAATACATTTTCGTTGGTCACCACGGTCTCAAATGTTTTATTTGGACCTTCTGATAAATCGCATGTTGGTCCATCTTCAACTCTTCGTCTGGTATTAAGATAGTACTGCAAGTCAATGGAACAAATCACTCCTGTGCCGGAGTCTCATTGACAGGTTGCTATAGTAACTCAATTTGCCAGTGAATCCGGACCAAGTTGGACCTTTGTATCTTTTATTTATTTAACAGAACATTGTTTTTCCTGACAGATGGTTCAGTGCTTAAACTAACAACACCATAATATGACTTTTTCAATGCTTGGTGAATTCTCACCATGTCAGTAAGCTAGCGGTGAGCATTAGCTTCCCCATGAGATCCATGACTTACTACGCTCCTGTAGCTCCACCACCATTAGTCTAAATATGGCTACGTCCTGTTTTTGGCTCCAAAATGTCGTCGAGGAAGTGACGAATTGATTGACTTCATAACAGCCATTCAGGAACCAGTGGGTGACAACACGATCACTGCGTCCGCTAATATATACAGTCGATGCTAATGCCCCAGCTTCAGCTGAAGAAAAGCAAACCCAAAGCATGGTACTGCCACCACCATGCTTCACCGTGGGTGTGGTATTCTCTTGCTGTTGTTTTTGCACCAAACATACGGTACTTTCTGGAATAACCTCCAGAACCGGCTACAGTTCACGAAAAAATACCTTAACTCTCCCAAAAACATGGCAAAATGTGCTCTAGTCTAATGAGACCAAGGTTGAAGGTTTTGGCCACAATTTTAAAAAGTTCTTTGTATTTGGTACAAAAACAACACTCGGCAACACCGTGAAGCTCGGTGGTGGCACGATCCCGCCTTGGGGTTGCTAACATCACAGAGTGTGTACATATCCACTATACACTGTGAATAGAAGTAACAAATCAACATCATGTATGTCAAAGTGGTTCGATTATCATGTTTATTTCCTTGATTATGTTGTTCTTTTTAAATCTTCATGTCATATTCCTCATTTTGCTTCTTAAGATGCAGCAGCACAATTTGTCTACGATGAAAAATGATGATTCAGTGACGAGTGGAGAAAGGCTCTGAAATTATCCAAACATTTTCTGGTAAAACTGCACTGAAGTTGAAACCGTTTACAACAGGCTCACAATTATTTTATTTTATTTTTTACCACAGATACAGCCACATTTGTCCTCTTTCAGAATATGTGCAAACCAAAGCCCAGTGACTTACAGAATTTAAAAGAGTGACAGAAGGTCCCTCCGAATGCGGCGTTAACTCCTATAAACTCTGTCTGTTTAACTCCAGTAACTATCACTCGTTCAACTCGCTCTGTCTCACACAGTTTACGACAAACCTACTCAAAAATTACATCAGCACATTCAAACAAACCTCTTATCGGTCCTGGTGAAAACAGTCTGTAATGCAGACTCGGTAGGCCTGTCTGACAAGACGGGCTGAGGTCAACGTAGACAGAAAACACAACGTGGTCATAATTGCTCTCAGATGTTTTTGGATTTAGGAAGCTCTGTAATTATGACCGAATTTGCCGCGGGGAGCAGGTACAGGTAGTTCTACTGTACGTAGATGATGTCATTCCGTATCTTGTGGACGCTACGTGGACCGGTCCAACACGTGGAAGAGCACATTCCTGCTCCTTTACATTTTAACCAAATCACTGTATCTCATTCACTCTGTGGTCACTGTGCTTTAAAGATAAGATAATTAACGTCACTGTGTAAATGCTCTTACACTATTATCAGCCCACGTGCATCGTTCCACTGTCTGAGAAGCCCGACGGTCCTCAACTAGCTTTAAATGTATCAAGAACAAATTATTTTGCTACTTGTCTTGTTAATTTTCGTTATTATTTTGTTCATTTTGTACCTAATTCTATTCATTATTATGCTTAATTTTGTGTATTATTTTGTTCATTCATGCTAAAGTCCTGGACTATGTTTATTTTATTTCATTTTATTAACTATTTTGTTCCTTTTGTAGTTTATTTAGTTAATGTTTATTCATTTTGTGTATTATTTTGTTCATTTGTTACTTTATTTAGTTCATTTGAGCTCACTTTCTTGATCATTTTGTGATCTATTTGCTTAATTTTACTCAATTTTTTCATTATTTTGTTCATTTTGTAGTTTATTCGGTTCATTTTAGTCCATTTCCTTTAACATTTCGTTTATTTTGGTTCATTTTCTTCATGATTTCCTTCATTCTGCTGTTTATTTAGTCCGTTCTAGCTCATTTTCTTCATTATCTTCTTCGTTTTGGTTTATTCTCTTTATTATTTATTCATTTTGTAGTTTATCTGGCTCATGTTGTTCATTGTTGCATTCATTTTTGTGGTTTGTTTGGTTCATTTACTTCATTATTTCATTGATTGTGTCATTTATTGGGTTCAGTTCTGTTCCTGTGAGATGCCACACTTCGTTGCCTACAAGTCGTCAGGATTTGACTTAAAAAATACAGCAGATGTCGAGATTCTTTCATTTGAATGAAAATCATGAATAAAACAACTATGTGAAATGATGCTACAGTTAAAAAACAAAAAAAAGGCTAAACTCTTCCAAATCTTTGTCCTGGTGGGTGACATAGTTCAGGTGGTTCAAGCAGTAAATGCGGCAGGTTTAGAATATGGTCCTAAACACAGCCAAATAAAACCCTGCTCCCTGAATAAACAGGTTAAATTAGCATAATCTGTCACGACGCACTAGAGAAAACGGTGCTTCGAGAGCTCGTATCATCCCCGTCTATAATCAACCAGACGGTGACAGACCTCAGATGAATCACGCCAGCTGAAAAGCACCGTGAACTGTCAGGCTGCAGGAAAATTAGATCAGATGTTTGTCTCATCAGCTCGGGAACTTCAAGTGCTGAACAAAGAACCGGGGCACATTGTGGTTTTTTTTGTTTTTTTTTTCCCCTCCCCCCTCATCCACTGAATGACTGAGTGGGACAGACTGTTTCTGAGACTGGGGTAACGTGGAGTCATCTCTAAACTGTCAAAACGATCTCCATAGTACTGACTGTTCCTGAGAAGCAGAAGAGGTGAATCTTAGAAAAGACACATGACGAGAGCAAGAGCAGGTGATACTAAACGGTACAATAAGCCAGGTGCACATCTCGAGCTGCGCGGTGCATTGTGGGATTTGGGCCACCGATCTGAATCCAAAAGCAGAGATCACTAGTGATACGTACGATACTGATCCGTTCAAACGTTGGACAGTTGATGCTATGGTTTGATTTTGTAGGCGACGTAGACTGTCCGTGACAATCCGAGACCACGACTGATCACAATCAAAATTTAATGTCAACGTACAGTAGATGCAGCGACTGTACAGACGTTACTGTGATTTGACATAAATACAGGAAATAAAAACTGTCCACTGTTTATGTCCACGAATATGATTGAATACCTACTCATTCAACTTCATAATGATGATAACGAAGGTGGGTTGTAGCATTATTAAACCTATTATACAGTGGAACCTCGGACAACGAACGCTTCGAACAATGAAAAATTCGGATACCGAAGAAAAAAATCGGCAAAAAATTTGAACCGCATAACAAAAAAAATTTAGCACAACGAAAGAATACATGTCTACGCCCGGGCCACGTCTGCATCACATCCGGGTCTCGACGAGAATGACCCGGAAGTCAGAGCGCTAGCCGCTAGCGCTAGCCACTAGTGCTAGGGAAGCTAGTGACTAGCTAGTGCTAGCCAGCTGTGAAACAAAACTGCCTCACCATCGGCATCTATGAATCAGATCAACTCCTTAATGCAGAACCTGACAGCGTGGTCCTGTGTGTCCTAGCCTCTGCCATCGTAAGCTAACTCCACTCCGGAACCGGCTATGTTGTTAGCCATAGCCGTAGCCTAGGCAGCGCCATGTCGGCGTGTCGGGCCAGGCAGTGGCATGTCGAGACGGCGCTACCTGGGCCGTTAGCCGCGTGTGTTAGCAGCCCGGACCGTGTCGACACGGCGCTGCCCAGCCCAGACACGCCACCTCGACACGGCACTGCCCGAGGCACCACTGTACTTTTTTTTTTTTTTACAGACAGTCTCCATAAATAATGTGGACAAGTTTTTTTTACGCTGGGTTCTTTTACTAGACGCCTGCATTTTGGGTCATTTCATCTTTCTTTTTTTGTTTTGTGAATAAATTCAAATATCAGATAACATCTGGTTTCTTCACCATTCAGTCCAAAACTGGCACTGGAACATATACAAACTAATTTATATATGTAAATAAATAAAATATTCAATAACATTTACTGTGACATCGCCCCAGCTCTAACTACACCTTTTTCAACTGCATCTCTGCTGTGGTTCCAGAATGTTTTGTTCTACGTCCTGATGCTCAAGCTGTGACCGAACTCAGACACGTCGATGTGGAAACGACGGCGGCTCAGACGAGTCGATGCTAAACGGAGCAGATCCGTGGTCGGATGTGTTTCTGCAGCACAAATCATTCGTGGCAGTAGCACCTCGTTGCACAGCTACAATTAAATCAGACTCAAAAAGACATCAGCTGTGCTTCATATTAAAATATTCACATGTACAATAAAAGCAGAACCTACAGCAGGATGATTCACTGATAATTATTACTGTAATATACTGTATGTTTTATAAAGGTCATTTATTATTTATAAAAACATTTCTTTTTTCTCTACAATGATAGAAGCCCAGACTGGTTTCTATGAAATCAAATCAAATCTTTTATGATTTTTTTCTTTATACACCTTTAAATTCTATTTCTCTTTTTATTTATTTATTTTTTGCCTCTTTTACATATTTTTTTTCCTTTTGGATTTTTATGTCATATTAGGTCTTTTTGCATACTCTACACCTCTTTCATCTTTTTTGTCTCTTTCATTGCATTCACCTACAGTGGAACCCCAAATAACAAACGCTTCTACCAACAAAATTTTTGGGTAACGAAGAAAAAAATCGGCCCAAAATTTGTCCCGGCTAACAAAAAAAATTCACGTTACAAAAGAGATAGACCCGGAAATGAACTATCAGCCACCTGGAAGTGAGTGTGCTGTTCCCGGAAGTGACACCCAGGCTAGTAGCTAGCTAGCTAGTACCAGAAGCTACCAAGCTAGCAATGTGTTGACAACAAGAGCCGCAGACAACATTGGTAAACACAGCCAACTGGACGCGTTCAGCCCACGAGATGCGTGCATCACACAACGCTAAACCGGAATTATTTGAGCGGCGATAACACAAAATCAGCTCAATTTCGGGCACATGTACCCAAACGACGGTCCACAGCATGTGCTAATCCCAGAAGCTACTAAGCCAGCAACCTGCTAACAACAGTAGCCTCCGCCGGCAGCTGTAAACACGGCCTACCGGACCAAAAAACACACACAGCAGACCCGGACCCAGTCAGATCACACACACTGTACGGACGACATTCATCACTGCCGAGTCATAAGCCAAGGTAAGGTGACATTATAAATCATTTTAGAACTGATTTCATTCATTCCGTTTCAGATAATTCACTTCCTTTTCAAATAATAATAATAATGAATAAATGTGCACGTACGGGTGCGTAATACATACTTTATATGGGAGTCTCGGAACGGATTAATTGGTTTTACGTGTATTCCTATGGGAAAACCCGTCCCATCTAACAAATTTTTTGCCCAGCGAACTTGACGGCAGAACGGATTAAATTCGTTACCCGGGTTTCCACTGTATTTACATCCTTTACCCTGATTTGTTTCCTTTTGCATCTTTTATATCATATATCACCTTTTTGCACACTTTCTTCATCTTTTTGCATCTTTTTTGTCTTTTACATTCTATTAGCCTTTTTACATCTTTGTTCCTCTTTCGTACTTTTATATCTTTCATGTCCTTTTGTATTTTTTTGCATCTTGTTACATCGTTTCATCTTTTACATTGCATTAACCGTTTTACATCTTTTACGTCTTTCATATGAATTTCTTCCGTATGTGTTTTTTACATCACATACTGTTCTTTTGCATATTTTTATTAATTTAGCATCTTTTGCATCTCTTTCACCTTTTTTAAATCTCTTTTGTCTTTTAGATTATATTAACCTTTTTGCATCTTTTACATGTTTTCTCCCTTTTATGTTTTACATGTCATAGTTTGTTCCTTTGCATCTTTTTGATTGTTTATCAGCTTTTGCATTGTATTTATCATTTTCCATGTTTTGCATCTTTTGTGTAATTTTCTTACTTTTGCATCTTTTTCATCATATATTGTATTTTTGCATATATTCCTTCTTTGATCTTTGGTTTTCTTTGGTTTTGGTCTTTTACATCTTTAAAAAATTGTCTTTTACATTGTATTAGATTTTTTTTACATGATTTTCTTCCTCATACATTTTTGTATCTTGTGTTGTCTTTTTTCTTTAAAAAAAAAATCTTTTTCATTTTTGAATCTATTTAATCTTGCATCTTCTATTCTTTTCGTTTTCATGTTGGTGCATCCTGCACAAATATCGAATGTCTTTCATTTTGGCCCAAAAACAAACCATTAAAGTTGTATACAATGATAATTTGACATGTATCCTTCTGATCATCAATATCTCATAACTCATAACTGATATGTGATCATTTTAGGCTGCATCACCCAGCTCTGGTACAAACCACATCCCTACACCCCCCAGTGTAGAAACAGGAGTGAGTCAGCCTACTTTCACTTTGCCGAACAGGCCTAACGGGCCTTTAGTCAACACCTCCTGCAGCGCTTTGAGCTTCACCCACTCAGAGGTAAAAGTTCCTGGTTTACTAGAGAACTCGGCGGCGTGTCAAAGCGATGAGCCCCCTGTAGGAGCAGGGGTTGATGGGAATGTCAGGACGGGAACATTGGAGGAGAACGAGTTGAGTCAGGCGCCACGGGCTGGGCGATGGCGTCCTGCTCCTGCCCACTGAGGTGTGTCCTAATGCCCCAGACGTGGAAGAAGAGCCCCGGGACAGGACATGGGACAGTGAGTGTGTGTGTGTGTGTGTTGGGGGGGGCACAGGAAGGCAAGGGGATGGGTGACAGTGGTAATTAAAGGGAGGCTTTATAATCGTGGCCTACCAGAAGATCTGCATTTATGTAACTGGGTTTAAATCCTGACCTGGTTGTTTGCCATTAGGTCATAACAGAGATATGACTGAAAATGGTCCCTAGTAGTCAACATCAGGAATGATCACTGTCACATCAAATTATTCATACTCTGGTAATTCATTTTTTTGCTTATTTTTTCATTTTGATTGATTTGTCCATTGTTTTTGTTCATTTCCATTGTTTTTTCATACGACCTTGTTCATTTTGTATATTGTTTGTATTGTTGGACAGAAAGGTATCACGATAGAAAAGGAAACGCTTTTCTCTCCAACCAGTGTCCAACGAGCAGATTTTCCTGACAAGCTCCTCCCCCCAATTGCTGATCACTGAAATCACCTGCTTCACTGACTGGCCGGATAGAAAACCTGCAGGGTCTCGGCTCTCAATGGCACGACTTTGAGATCCCCAATATATGTATATAATATATATTGTCTCAGAATGTAAGTTTTAACTGATACGAAATGTTTCCCACAAATGTAGGTGTGTGGAAACACATCTTCCAGCTTGCCGCTGCCTTCCCTCCAGATGGTTTGGAGCCATAAAGCCCTTTTTGTGACTCGATGGCTGAATAAACTGAAGGTCAAGGTTTTTACTGCGGTATGTTGGGTTAGGGTTAGAGACAACATTACAGCACCTCTTAGGCATCGTTGGTTATTAGTTTTTATGATGAAGGTTAACAACTAGAAAGTATGCAAGCCATGAACGGACCTGGTGAAAATGGATCAAATTTAACTTTTCATATGGCCAGCATGTTCTTCTGTAAGTCGAGTCTAAATGCATGAAATTCACCTGGTATCTACCGTAGTTTTACTCTGCCACTTTTCTTTTGGCATCGATTTTTTCCCCCATATTTTATATTAAATAAACTACATGAAATTTACATTTTCCCCCAACAGGAGCCATGGCCTAGTTACCGATCTGACGTATGTCAAATCATCAGCGTTAGATATTACGATAGAATTGTTATGTCTTAGTATTGATGATTAAATGTATTTTCAGGTACTGATGACGAGTAAACAGGTCACATTGATATCACGCAAACAGAGATCAATTGATTATCTTATTTGTTTGTGTGTGCGGTTCTGACCTTTAACTTAGGTTAACGACCCCCTGCTCAGAGCGACATGAAAACGAGGTCAAAGGTGAGTCACAGGGACTGAAAATAGGTCATAGAGCCTGCTATAACAGGGACGGGGTCCATTTTTATCTACTCGTTAATTATTTATCTTTTTTTTTCTTCATTTTTGTGGAGTTTGTTGATTATTTTGGTTCTTTTTTTATCACTTTGGTTCGATTTGTTCATTTTGTTGATTATTTCAGATCGTTTTTGATTATTGGGTTCATTTTTTGATTATTGCTGTTCATCTCAGAAAAAGTCAAATCATTATTTCACTGATTATTTTATTAATTTTCTCAATTATTTTAATTAGTTCTTTGGTAATTTTATTCACTTATTTTTCAGTTCTTTTTTTGTTCATTCTTTTGTTTACTTTGTTAACTTTTGTCAATTTTGTTGAATGTTGTGTTCATTATGTTCTCAATTTTTTTCTGTTTCAATTTTCAAAAGAATTTTTTTTTTTTAAATTTAGATTATTTTGACATTTTGTTGAACAGTTTGCGCACTTTATTTTGTATCTTGTGAATTCTTTAGTTTGTTTCCTTTTCAAAATTTTGTTCATTGTGTTCCCTTTTTTATCAATTTTGTTTATTTTTTTAAAGTCAAATATTTGTTTATTTAGTTTAGGCTAATATTTGCATTTAAAGTGAACATTTTGATCCATTTTTTTGTTCACTGTTGTTTTTCGGTCATTCTATTCATTTGATGACACTCCAGTCATTTAATGTTAATATTAAGTTCATTTCATTGCATTTATTACTTCACTTTTTTGTTCTTAATGCTGTCATACATATATCTTATTATCATTTACATTTAAAGAGTAAAACATACAAATGACACATGAACTCATTAACAGGACCAAAAAGCTTTAAATACCACGGTCGTTTCTACTGAATTTCTTTCAGTCTGGTCTCTCAGAGTTGCTTCACTCCTGCTTTGGATCAAACTTCATCTTTGTGGAGTGTTGTCCTGACATTACTGTACACTCATCGATTACCTGGAACGATGGGCGTCCATTAGCTAACACAGTAGATGTAACCTATTTAAAAATCAATCTCTCACTCTCTTTGAATAATGAAAATGATGGAAAAGCCACCGTCCATGCAGCAGATGTACAAAGGCAGCTGAACAAAACACGCAAAACTTACCCCACTTTTGGCCTTATTCCAAAACCATCAAATTTCATTACTAATATAAACAGCCTCGTACGAAAATAGTTTTGGAACAAGGTCAAAAGTTGGAGTATGTAATACAACCATCTATATGTGCCCTGATTATGATATTTGCTTCATATTCAAGACTTTAGCTTTGTAACATTCTGTTCTGTTGTGAAAGGGCCAAGTCAAATACTAGACCTTAAACCAAGTAAAATGTTCTGTCAGGTCCTGAAGTGACCAATTCATGAGAAAAAACACCCACATCTCAAGAGTTGACGCTGTTCTCTTTGTAGGGATGGACTTAAAGGTTTTCAGGCTGATGTGCACAACTGATTAACATTTGCCACAAGTGTTTTATCTGCAGTTATTGCTGCATAAAGTCGATCGCACATAGAAAATCACGACTGATCCCAACTTGACTCTATGAGTCCAGTCGTCTGGTACACGATTCAACCTACGTCGCACACAGCTGCCGGTTGCCACCATGACTCACGCCTGGTAACTAGCACCACCTATTGACAGTGAGCATCAATTGCATTGACTTTGTTGCGCCACCTACTGTCGACATGCCCAACCATTATAAAAGACACAAAGTTGAGTCATGATTGTCACACATCGCCAGACTGAGTCCTGGCATGATTTCTGTTGGGACATCGTCCATCCATTTTCTACCCCTTAACCCTCGCAAGGGTCGGGGGGGGGATGCTGGAGCCAATCCCAGCTGACTTAGGGCAATGAGTCGCCAGTGTTGGGATTGAACCCAGGACCTTCTCACTGTGAGGCACAAGTGCTACCCACTGCACCAGCGTCAAGACTGAAAAATGTGGGTCAGGAACCATTGCACATCAAGTAGATTTCCAGTTGGGTTGGGATGAGGTGAGTTGTGATTCTTTATGTGTGGTCGGCCTAAGGCGGTCAAACCCGCTACTGCTCAAATATTTGTAGTTCTGGATCATTTTCCTAAATAAATGACCTGCTATAATATTTTCATTTCATTTGTTTAATTGGGTTCTTTTCATGTATTTGCAGGACTTGTGTGAAAACCTGATGATGCTTTAGGTCACTATTTATGCAAACAAATAGGAAGATAAAGGAAGGAAGTTAAAGGTTCCACAGTAAACAGTGCACATCAGCTGCTAGAGGCTGGAAAACATCACAAAGCAAAACAACATTTAGTCAGTTTGGCTTCTCAATTAAAGGTCCACAGATCTGGAATATGTCACCATCGGAAATAAAAACATGATCTGATTTAGACACTCTTTAGAGTGTCACAACCGGTGCAAAACTATGACACTAACTATGGAGCTAAAGACAAATCCATAAACACAGAGTCTGATCTTAGCACTGATCTTAACTGTCGAGTAACTGTTTGTCTTGTGAAGTGGCTTCTGCCCCAAACAGCTGTTTGATGCCGTGATTGGCTGAAGACATAAACACACTCCTCACCGGATGAATGACCCATAGAGAGAAAAGTCTGACCGAAACAAAAGAAAAATAACAAATCCAGGTAGAGGAGAGTGTCTGTCCACCGACATCCACCTGCACACACTGACAGAGACATATGAAGATGATTTTTACAACTTTAAGTGCTATAAGTACAGGAGGTCCTCCTGTTACGGACAAGTTCCGTTCCTAGGCTGGCAACGCAACCCGAATATCCGCGTAAGTCGGAAATAACCCTTTAATACCCCCTAAACACACCTTAAATCTCTAAATAACTATCCAAATACTGTATTTTCCTGATTAAAAGTCACGTTTTTTTGCGTAGTCTGGCGAGGGGAGCGACAAATACATCGGAGCGACTTGTATTTTGAATAAATTCGACGACAGGGTGTTTGAGAGGAGACGAGCTGCGAGCTCTGCCTATAGGCGCGCTGCCGCGGATGCCTGATGCGGCTGCCTAGAGCGGCTGCCTGGCACGGCTGCCTGGAGCGGCTGCCTGACGCGGCTGCCTGGAGCGGCTGCCTGGATAGGCTGCCTGGCGCGGCTGCCTGACGCGGCTGCCTGGATTGGCTGCCTGACGCGGCTGCCTGGAGTGGCTGCCTGGATAGGCTGCCCGGCGCGGCTGCCTGATGCGGCTGCCTGGATTGGCTGCCTGACGTGGCTGCCTGGAGCGGCTGCCTGGATAGGCTGCCCGGAGCGGCTGCCTGATGCGGCTGCCTGCCGCGCGTTCCCCAAACAGACACGACCTGTTCTGTTCCGCCTTTCTCCGACCTTTTGATGACATCCAGCTTCGTTTCCATCATAATGGCTTTCCTCTTGGCTGGACCAGCATCGCTAGAAGATCCTGCTTTCTTTTTTGGGGCCATGATGTGAAAAAGGAGGGTGAAAAATGCGAGGATACTGACAAAATTACGGAGCACAAACACAGACACTCTACAGTATGCGGCGACTGGAGACAACATCGCAGACCAGACTCAGGCATTGCAAAGTCGAAACAGCGTAGGTCAAGTACCGCGTAACCCGAGGACTACCTGTAGAGGTAGAGTTCTCCATAGGCTCTTGAGACAAAAGGTTTGGGAATCACTGGTCCAAAAAATGTAGCACCAACCAAAATTAGCCCTGTGGTAGCGCACGTCGTGAATTGAACCCAACTTGGCGTGGGTGTCCCGTTACTCTCCTGCTGCTGCGAGAAGACAGATGGATCAAGGAGAGGTCGAGGGTCGGAGGAAGTGCAGGCCACTGAGAATGAATCCCTCCACCACACTTATGTGATGCTCACGTCTTACTTTATTTGCAGATTGAGGGTTAGAGAGGAGACAAAAACAACCAGCGCTCAGCGAGTGGGTGCAGAGGCTTTGAGACTTCTGACATCTCAATTAGGAGGTGCTCACAGTCAGATCCCTGCAGAAAAGCCATTGTGTAACATTAATTACTGTATGTGGGAAAAGGGATGGTCTGAGGCGGTGACAACGTGTAATTTGTGGATTTCTCTTCACGCCATATATGTGCAGCCCGTGTCACTCGCCGCTTACGTCTCTCCAACTGCTGTACAATACATGCCAGCTCTGCTTGTGGGGTTGGACGGAAGCCCAGCCGTGATGCTGCCAACTCATCGCAAAAGCAAAATGAAGGGTAAAAAAAACCTCACAGTTGTCATTTTTAACCCAGATCTAATTTTCGTCTATTTCTGTCTTTACTGTTGTGGTTCATCCTTTACGTCGTCTTCATCGTGTTGCATACAAATTATTTAAATCCACAAATAAACGATCTGCTTCCTGATTTCCGTTTCTGTCTTTTACATCTTGTACATTTTGTTTTTATGTTTGTCTTCTTGTCTCACACTGCTTTCTATCTTGTTGCATCTTTTTTTTTAGCTTTACGTCTTTCACCTTTTACACTGTGGTCATTTTTTTTACATCTTTTATGTCATATTTTTGAGTGTTTTTTTTTTTTGCAATCTTTGCAATTTAAAAAAAAATATTTTCATTTTGTTACATCCGTTGCTGATTATATCAACCTATAAATGACTGGTTACTGATTTGTACTGTTGTCTTTTTGCTTCTTTTACGTATTTTTTGGTCTTTGTTGTATCTTTTACTTGTTTTTGTTTTGTGTCTTTCATGTTACACTTTGTCTTCTTGGATCTTTTGGCTTTTTTTTATCTATGAATTTGTTTTTGCTAGTTCTACTTCTAGGAAGATGATGGATGGATAAATTTAGTTTTTTGTCTCGATATCATCTCATCTCATCTCGATATACAGATTCAAGATGGCGCCACAGACGGCTGCCTCGGCATTTTGGTGTGTGTTATTTTGTTTGTGTTGTTTTTTAAGTGTGCTTCCTGCGCATGTTCCCAACTCTCTTTCCCAGAGAGGAACTTTTAAACATCAGGGGAACAACTCCATCCGACCTTTTTCCCACATTTCTGGTACCAAATGTGCAT
>JAQQAE010011452.1:0-13612 GCA_029823295.1 Pseudamia nigra | reverse complement strand
ACAGCTCAATGAGTGCTCAAGTAAATAACAAAAAAGAACAAAATAAGCCCAAAATCTACAAAATAATCAACAAAATTAATTAAAAATGCAAAATACACTCTAAAATACATAACAAAATGCACAAAAATGAAGAAAAAAATAATCAATTAAATTCACAATGTACAATATATGCAGCAAAATTGAAAAAAAAATCCTCAAATCCAAAATAAAATAAGCATAAATGAATAAAATATTTGAGTAAATTAACAAAAATAACCAATACAAAGGAACCAAAAGCAACAAAAATAATCAAAACAATGAAGTAAATCAATAAAGCTGTACCATAGAACCAAGAAAATTTTAAATATCAACAAGCAGACAACAAAATGAGGGAAAAAAAACAGCAAAACAATCAAGTAAATAACTAATAAAACTAAACAAAAAATAATGTAACAAATTCCACATTTTGAAGTTACTCAGTACATGTGTAGTTTTTTATGACAAACCTTTTCACTTTTACTCAAGTACTTCTTTTTATAAGTGCTTGTACTTATAACAGTACTTTTACTTGAGTACTGTTTGTTTACGTGGCACATCAATGGGCATCAGTACTAAAGCTCTGTTTCAGTCTCATTCTCTGTAATGTCTGGAAGGATACTTACTGAACATGTGCAGTTGAAGAAAAAAGCCAAGAAGCTCTGTTCCTGTGGGGCTTTCCTTCATATTTTTAGCAAAAATGTTGTGTAATCTAAGCTTGTTTAAATATAGTTCTGATTTGTATAACTGCCACCCAAGGAAATGTGTGTTTGAGGTCCAGGCTGGGAACGCTGCATGTCTGAAATCTGCTCTTTTTTTATTCATGTAGTCAACCACTGACAGCAAGTTAGTAAACATTTTCAGATTTATTGAGCCAATAATGAAGTATGATCAGTGAGTGGTATTGGTCAGTGAACAGTTTACAAAGCATGTGCCAACACAGCATGGAGTAAAAGGCACAGTTTGAAATGTAGCCTGGGAACAAATAATTTCTGAAAATATTTCAAAAAAAAAATTACACAGTGCTAAACAAGCCCTTCAGTTGCAATTATATTTTTAATGTTAAAACAGAATTATTGTTTTTAAATTTACTCTTTTACAAATGACGGATAAAACAGTAACGCACATTATCATTTTTTGATTAAGGTGACAAGTTACAGTTATTTACTTGCATTTATGAAAAGAGAAATTCGTTTTAGTGGTTGAATATTATGCTTGTCAGCTCAAATTTGGGGGTAAAAGGCTAGAGTCCGTTTGAAATACCTCACTGTTCAAAATGGTAAAACATGGAGAACTCACTGGAAAGTATAGTCAGCATTAATACACTTTATGATGCTGGATGGCCTTTGAGATAAACAGAACAGGTGGTCTAATAAATTTGTTAAGCACTGTGTATATAAGCAATCCATTTTAATTTGCATTGCCTCAGCCTCTCATGACTAAAAGAACATTTATGCAAATACTGCAAATATAATTTCGTTGACACACAACTCCACCTCTCTTACCGGCTGATCGGCCCTGTTGATCCCAACCAGGAAGAGTGACTCAGCAATGAAGAGGCTGATGCAGAGGTTCTTGTGGATGGTGTTGCGGTCACTCTGAAGCCCACGGAAGAAGCAAAAGGTAAAGATGCAGATGAGCAGACACACCAGCGACAGCAGGATGCCAACCCATGTGATCACATCAAGGAGCAGGTCGTGCATGCTGTCTGCTTTCTGTAATGATAAGCAAAAGAAACAGACATTGAGTGGATTATTTGTTGACTTTCTTTTTCCAACTACTTTATTTAGCTATGTTGTGCTTTGATGTGTGAAAAACATACATGAGTCATAATGTCATAATGTGAAACATACTGTAGAAACATACAGACACGCTCACATGCAGCCTCCTTTGAGTGATGTGAGTGTGACTGTGTGTCCCTGAGCGTTCAGGGCCACAGCGATATGCTGCGGTGCACAGGTGTGCTGGCTCTATCCATCAGCGTCCCACAACCTGGCAGGAAGAGCAATGTTCAACATTGTACTGCTGTGATGGATCTACTGCTCAAACTCTCACAGTGTTCACACAGGGCTGCCAAGCTAGCTCTGACCATGACCCCTTTAGAAGTAACACACATCGTCAGGCCCGGAGGGAGAGGCTGGATGTCACGCAATATCAAGAGCTACAAGAGCCGATTTGTGAAAAGAAACTTGGTCTTAATGTAACAATAGAGGGATACAAAAAGTACTTATCCCACCCACAGTGGGACAATGAGGTTTTCATCCACCGCCTACAGTGGCTAATATCAACATGGATGGGGCTTTCCCCACTTTCTGATCAGTTCAAATGTTTTTACTGAATACAGGATATTACAGAGGCAATGTGTAAAATTCAGGATATAAATATAACTCTCTCTATATTTTCATTAGTGTATAATCACCTGAAAAGAAGTGTGCGTGTGTTTAGGGGGGCGGAGGACCGACAAAGAATCAAACAGCGATTCTGGCGACAGTTTTCACATTTTTGCAGCCACTGTAGGCTCTTGCATGGAGATGGTGGGTTTCAGAGTACAATCTGCAACTTCACCACTAGATGACACTAAATCCTAAACACTTCATCTTAAATTTGTCACTATTATTCACTCTGTCACTTTTATGCTTCTAAACCTAGAAACAAGTCTGCACTACAGGCACCATATTATATGCAATATAATAATAATAAGATCATAATAATGTCAATAATAATAATGTCATTAAATAATATGTGCAATATGCTCATTATACTGGACTATACTATACTATACTACAATATATTTCCAGTACCAGCTGCCTTACTTGTAATACCAGTGGATATCTTACATTTTTATGTAAATACCAGTGTATATTTTTTATTTAATTCTATAGTCTGTATATTTTCAACCTATAACTTCATTTCTTGTTGCTGCCATGACGACTCAATTTCCCTCTGGGGATTAATAGTCTGGTTCTGATTTATTGTTAATTATTGTGAAACCCGCCCAATAGATTGAATGTCTCAAGTAGGGCTGCACAATTAATCACATCACAATCATCAATGTAATTTCAGCATGTGCATTATACAACTGCATACGGAAAATACTGTATAACCCCAAATAAAGGTCAAGATTTAGGAGATTTTATGGTGATCTACATTGCAGAAATAGAAGAAAATGTGGCCTCTTACAGGTTCTGTGTGAAACACACAAGAAGAATGTCAAAACTGACTTTTGTATTTTTTTAAGTTCTTGAATTCTTTTTAGTTTGTCAGTTTTATGCTTCACTTGACGTTACTAATTAAGTGTTTAACAAATTTATTAGACCACCATCCAGCATCACGAAAGCCCTGAGAACGGTTTCCTTTCAGCCACGTTTCGCCATTTTGAACAGGTATTTCAAACTGACTTCAGCCTTTTATCCCCAAATTTGAGTCAGCGCACTGGACTTCTCTGAGGAGTCAGAAATTAATCAAGCATACTGTACCATTAAATCACTAAAACTAATTTTTCTGCAAGCAAATAACTGTTATTTTGCATATTAATCAAAAATAATAATGTGCTTTACTATTTTTTCAGCTTTTTTGTAAAACAGTAAATTTGAAAATTCATGGATAACAGCAATAATTATATTTTAGCAATAACAATATCATTTTGATAGTAGAGCTTGCACATGCTGGATTTTCTTTCATTACCATTACTCTTCATTGAGGGCAGCCATAACATAAACCATGCAGTGGGGTGGTGGTCTCATGAATTTACTAATCACTCGGTGTCTATTCCTTCACAACCAACAAAGTACACTCAAATATAACCATTTTTTTCTTTAAAAGGGACCGTGCAGATTGATAAACATATCAATGTAAATATGCCAGAATTAGCCAAAAGGCTACTTTACATCTGTAGCCCCTGGTGAAATTGCAGTCACAAATCACAATATTGCCAGTAGTAAATCACCATATGATTTTTCAACCAAACTCGTGCAGCCCTACTGTTGTACTTTCCCGGCTGTCATCGTCTACTTTGACAAATCGGTCTCATCGTCCTTCCTCCCTTTGCTTTTTGCAGGATCAGCCTGACCAGCTTTGGCAGTCACTTCAAATAATGCTAATCGAATGATGAACAACTGACCCTTTGAATCCCGCCCATCCCACTCTCGCAAGCGAGCCAGAACGAATGCTTACCTTGACCTCCACGTGGGCCATCAGCACCGCAAAGCTGGTGAGGTGTGTGCAGGAGCAGCTGGTGTGTGTGCGATTGGTGGCCAGCAGACGACAGTCCTGTGTAGACCAAAATCCCGTCATGGTGCGTTTGGAGTAGCTCCAGAATGAACAGTTGGGATTGAAGTTCTCTTCCGAATGCTAGGGCAAGGGAGGAGGCGGAAGAGAGAGTCAGTGAGAGAGAAATCAAGACAGAGCAGAAGAAATTGAAAACGAGATATAAAAAAAGAGATAGGATGGGGCGCAGGAAGACAGAGCGGATACTTAGTCATTGGGGAGGTGGGAGGCAGAAACATGGAGTGGTGGTAGAGCCAGAATAAAGTGAGAAAACAGTGGGAGTAATTGGAGAGGAAAGGGAATGGAGAGGAAGAAACACAGAAATGGGAGTCAAATACACACCACAACAAAGCAACAGACAAACAGAAGGGACAGAATGCAACAGTGCAGCAACAAATAAACACGGAGCCATGGCAGGAGGTGACAGTGCTGTGTCCATGCTTGTTGTGTGAGATTCTGAAGTGGAGGAGCTGCTCGTGTTGTGTAAACTGATGGAACTGTGTGTGTTGGGTTAGGAAAGTTACTCTGAAAATGAGCAAGTGAAACAGTGAGAAGACTTCCGCTGCCAACATGCTGGATCACCAACTGGATCAGCATTTGCTCGTCGAATGAGCAGCACAAATCATTTCATTGACCGTGACATTTCATACACTGTGGAGACAATTAAATCTCAGTTCAATTCACTCTATGATTACTGTTATTACTAGAGCTTTTTTAATGTCAGTCCTGGTCAGAGAAAATCAGAAGTTTTTCTAAACAATCAGTTGACCTCTATGTAGCGTGATGTTTTCACTATAAAGGGGGAAACGTAGAAATATTTTTAAATTCTATGCATTGCTGAGACCAAGACCTTTCAGTGCATAAGCATAATGATTATATTTTCAAGCAGACTGCTTTATGACTTATATCTTTTCATTTTATTAGGTCAATCTGCAAGCCTTGAATCGTTTTATGTATGGAAGTCTCATAGAAATCATTTTACAGCAGTCAAGGCTGCATATATTCTACATTTTATTACTGTCACTCAAATATGAAAAGAGCAAAACAGGAATGAGTTTCAACAAAGCAAGTGATGCTTTGCGCTTTACTTACCTGCAAGTGTTTTACAGTAAAGACCACGGGCTCAGACAGATAAACCTTATTGCTCTCTTTGTTAATGGATGCTGTGATCACCGGGGAGTTGACGATGACAGAGTAATTAGGGTAGACCGCCTCGCTGCTCAGTCTTACGCTGGCATTCTCTGTGGACAGGTAGGAACCTAAATTTCTGTACAGGACAAAGGCCATCCTGATCTCACCTGCAGGAAAGCACAGGGGAACATGGGGGAGGCAACCATTTAATAACTGTTGGCTTAAACCGTGATGACAGAAATAGATGGTAGAGGTGGGAAGGTGAGAGGGAGAAATTGCAAGTGGGAAAAAAAACAACATGCTAGTGGGGTTAGAAGGGAGGAGGGACGGGGGAGGCGAGGGGGTCTTTATAAGTCAAGAGAGTGAGAGGAAGAGAGAATGTGAGATTTCATTTCTACCGTTTCTGCCATGTTGCTTGAGAGTGCTGGCTGACAGCTGGATGGAGTTTCCGTGTAGTTCTGACTGAGGGAATGTCAGGTCTGCAAGGTTCCCATCCGTGCTCAGCCTGGCCACTTCTAGCTCTGAAACACACACACACAAACACACCACTAATGTCAAGTAATTGCACAGCACTTTCCATCAGGTTTGTTTTATAGATGCTTGTAGTAACCATGTTTTTTCACTAAGTGCTTCACAGCAGCAGACATGTATGCATCTTGCAGCGGTTTCACACTTCTCCCAAACAAAGAAAATGAACCAAAAAAAAAAAAGCTGGCAAGTGAAATAACTCAGATCTTAATACTAAAAAAGGCAACAATGTCTCCAGGCAACTGGTCCAGCACATTGAGGTGGGTAATCTGGTGCCTCTGTTGCATTGTGGGAATCTAATTTCACCATCCAGATTTGTTAGCACGTTCCTGATTATGGCTGCGTAATGTATTAGATAAAGTTTCTAATTAAGGACTAATTATACCTTTGGTATACTCCTATCTTATGCCTCTGAGTGAGTTTGTGATTTCGACACTGCTTTCATGGTGCAAAACAGCTCCTTGATCAAATAAACAGCACAAGGACATGCTTCGATGGAAATGAGAGGGAAAGAGGAGATGAGAGGGTGAAAATAAAGGATGTTGAGGGTGCAGGGAGAAGTGCTGAGAAGAAGTTAAAAAAGGGGTTGTTAGAGGAGAAGAACAGATGAGAGATGAGGAACAGGCAGACACGATGAGGGAAGAGGACTGAAGGGGAGACAGGTGGATATAAAAATGTGATCTGGCACACAGTACACCAGAAGGAGCTGGGGTTGGTTTTCAAATGGTGGGCTGGGATCCAAAGGTGAGTATCAGACTGGTTCTAAGTAGGTAAAATAAATACAGTACGTAAAAAGCTCTTTATATATTTATATTTGTTGCTTTCTATTTGACTTTAATTGAGAAGCAGCATTTGTTGTCATGGAAATTAAGCTGCTAACTGATTTATTTTTTGATTAATTTTATGTTAACTTTGTAGATTATTATGTTTGTGTTCTTGGTTATCGTTTAAATTTTTTGATTTATTTCTTTATTTTAATTCTGTTCATTATCTTGTACATTTTTGAATCATTGTCTCCTTTTGTGGATTATTAGTTCATGTTCTTGACTATTTTGATACTATGTTAACTTTCATGTTTATTTTGTTATATTTGTGTTCATTTTTCTTTATTTTGTTTTCATGCTTGTGGATTATATCCCGAACTATTTGATTTTTGTTCATTTTTTCATTTACACTATTTTGTGTTCTATGCAGTTCAGTAATGAAAATGTGTACAGTACTTAACAAATGTATTAGACCGCCTGGCCGCCTATCGTGTTTGTCTCAAAAGCCATCCAGTGTCATGAAATGCTTAAATACAGACTCTTTCCTTTTCAGTGAGTTCTCCACATTTTTACCGTTTTGTACAGGAGTGAGGAACTTCAGACTGAATTCATGTTGTTATACCCACATTTACACCAAGCAAAATCAGTTTCTCTGTTCAGGAATGCAAGCAAATAATTTGGCATCTTAGTCAAAAAAATAATAACAGGCTTTACTATTTGTCCATTAAATACACCATTCTGATTACAGACCTTGGCATAGTGGTTTATTAACCATTAGAGAAACATAAAAAATTATTTTGGTCATTATCAGTGCCGTTAATTTGTGGCAGCTGTGGCATAAACCTTACGGTACATTTGTTGGTGGTCTAATACATTTGTAAAGCACTGTATATGTTTTGTTAAAACATACTGAGATGATATAAACGCTCACCAATTTAAAAAAAAAACACATCTGTCTGGTTTGAATTCAATAAACCCGAGTCTCATTTTGATCGCCAGAGAAAAGCTGGGGGTCACAAAGTGACACCAGCTGAGAACCACTGAGGCAGTCATGCAATCAGGAGCCCTTATGGAAGTGGAAGGAGAGCGAGGCAGACAGACGTAAACAGACACTGACATACGCAAATACTGGCAGAAAGAAAATGAAACAGTGGTGAAGTGTTCATTGCTTACACATGAGCCAAAGTAAACATTTACGAACACACACTCGCACATGAACGCACCCCTTGGACACACATGTACATCCATGCACATCCACACCCACACACAGCGACGGGGTATCAAAACACGCTGAGTCTAATCTAATTAAAGCATCCTTGTCATGACAATCCTCCTCCTAAGAAACACACTTGTTCATTATCGTTATCACACACACACGCTGTTACCGCTGTGTTATCCCTTCAAATCACTATTTTGCTTCTAATAATAACACAATTTATTCGTATGCCTCATACCGCTTCATATAGTCACAGACAATCTAACAAAACAATATCAACTACAGTAGATTTAGCAGCTCCCTTAAAAAATGCGTCACTGATAATTTATTCCTGTCGCTCACTGCACAGACAGACGTGTTAAAAAGTGGCTTATAAAGTGCAGAAAAAAGAGTAGAGAGGAAAATGAGGATGATAGAAGAAAAAGAGAGATGAGAGGCGGCATTGGGATGGTTATGAATAAAGGGGAGAGATAATCATGGTGGATCTGCCCACTGGATTAGCTAGGAGGGAAGATTAACAGCACAAAAAAGAAGAGGAATGCAGAGACCAAATTTCACACAAAAAGATCGTTTTCTGTTTTAAGTTGCTCAGAAATGTGGTAGCCTACATCTTGGTGAGTATTTACGTAAGCATGTTTATGTGATGCTCCGGGAAAGTAAATTGGAGGATATACAAGTCTGGAATTATGTAAGGTGAATTTGTGTAGGAGGGCAGTTGTTTGGAAGTGCTGTGCTTAAGAGAGAACAAGGAAAGTATATCCAGCACCTCCCTATGTGTCTGTCTTTCAGAAGTACAACACAATCATGCTACCAGTGTGTTGTTTGACTTAAATAGCTGTGATTTCATTGCTCGCTGATGTGAAAGTGAGCACAAAAAACCCTGAGAGCATCATTTGGCATTCCACCACCATCACCCTCAAGCATGCACTCATCCAGCCTTCTTCTTTACACATCATCTTCGGTTTCCTCTTTTCTCCCGCTCCTTCTTTGTGATATTTCATCTCCGACGGAGTAGTACAAGCCCAGTGACTCCCGGTAATGGGTGCGATAATGTGCGGGATATTTTGAAATATCAAATCAAAAGGGGAATAAACAGAAGCACAATCAAGGGGAAACATGAGTGAGTAAAACCCGTAGCCCAGGTTGTAGATGAAACGATGGCTCACAGATATATCATCATCCAGAGACATGAAAAAAAAGCATAGACAGTTTTTTGCTCTCCGGTATTACTGTCTTATTCCATGGCCCAATGATTAGAGGATCAGTGAGGGAAGATGAGAAGAGAAGATGGAAGGAGAGAACGAGGAGGATAGTGATGTGCACGACGCCATAATAACTAGCTTTGTTCTGCTTTGTCAATTCCGCCTACATGTGGAGGGAAGAAAATAAGAAAAATAAATAAATAAAAATTATTGTCTCTGGCAAACAATTCATCCTTCCTTTGGACGCCTCTAGGCCATTTTCCCCTGCTTTCTGTTCGATGAGCATGAATCTCTGTGGATTTGACCGTTTAAAGCCTCTCACTCAACAACCTGACCATTTACATGATGACCTCACTTTCACAGCTTGACCCAGCTGCTCTATACAAAGGCATTAAAAGCTGTAATTAGGTGTACCTAACTGCATTGTACACACCTAAACAGGGCCCAAGTCAAGACACGCAGACCAGAATGCATAAAGACTGAGACCAAAAATTTGAGGGATCGAGACCAAGCCAAGACCGAGAGTTAGGATGAGTTAAGTCAAGACTGAGGTCCAAATCCTCCCATAGGTTTCATAAGGGCTGCTTAGAAGGTCAAACGAGGAGATTCTGGGTGTGACCATATTGGCAAAGCAGTAAACTCAATCTGATCCAAAACTGGACTTAAGTGTAAAGTCTAAGGTGGGCTGAATGAAAAGGTGAATCCTCTGGCTCAGACAACCTGTCAAACAAAGCAACTATGCCCTTAATTATAATAATAATAATAATAATAATAACAATAATAATAATAATAATGGATTGGATTTATATAATGCTTTTTATGACACCCAAAGCGTTTTACAATGAATGCATTATTCATTCACTCTACAGTCATATATTGGACGTGGTAAGCGACATCTGTAGCCACAGTCGCTCTGGGACAGACTGACAGAAAATGGCCTCCAATCTGCACCAATGGTCTCTCTGTCCACCAAACATTCATACAACAGTGTCACTGACACATTGACAACCGCTATTTATACCACATTTTAAACATATTTATTTCTGCTGTGATTTTGACCGTTGTCACACAGGGGCTGCCCCTAGAGGACACTCACAGTACTGCAGCTTTTAACTGCATTTCACTCACAGCTCAGTCTTGGAAGTTGCCACTTTCAGATATTACAGACTGATATGATTTAAGGGGTGAGAGGAGGCGGCTTATGGAAAGCTGAATAGAAATGGGCATAAAAAATGTATTTTTTTCAAACCACAGTAATGATGTTCTCAAATATACCAGAAAGTGTACATACATGTGTGATCTTAGCTCAGGGGTTCTCAATTATTGCCACAAAGGGCCGAGACACTACAGGTTTTCTTTTCAACCAGTCTCTTCAGCAGGTGATTTCACGGATTTTTTTTCCCCACTGATTACCGTATTTTCCGGATTAAAAGTCACGTAGTCTGGCATAGTCTGGTGAGGGGAGTGACAAATACATCGGAGTGACTTGTATTTTGAATAAATTCGACTATAGGGTGTTTGTCACACTGACAGCTGCTAGAAGAGGCGAGCCACGACGTCTCCCTTCTGGCGCGCTGCACGTTTGATGCGCGTTCCCCGAACAGATGTGACCTGTTCTGCAGAACGACTAATACACATAATTTTTTCTTCTTCATTATGCATTTTTTGGCTCGTGCTACTAACATACCAGAGCGACATATCACCCGGAAAATACGGTACTCTTCAGTGACAACACCTGCTTTAGTGAGTGGCTGGAAAGAAAACCTGTAGTTTCTGGGCCCTTTGTGGCAAGAATTGAGAACCCGTCTTAGCTGGTCATGCAATAAACTCCTTCTTTGTCCATGGCCGCAAAATAAAGCACTTGAAACCAAGGCCTTCCAAAAGGTGAACTTGGGCAAAGTACTGTACTACAAAACTAGTACATACAGTAAATAGATAAAAGTGTAACAGTGCTGGAGACACAGCTCCAATACTAAAATCAATGTATGATGGTGCATTTTTCTTTTTTTCAAATTAAAAGTATCTGTTGACTGTATCCATCGTAACAGAATCACCTAGCAACTGACCTATTTTTCTGCCATTATGTACTGAAAGCAGTTCTCAAATAGTTTAATTTTTTTCTTCTTATCCTTCCACATTCACCGTTGCCTACTTGCAAATGGATGAGAATTTTGCAAGTAGGCAATTCAGTTGCAACCTCAATATTGCAGCAGAGTTGACAGCCACCATTTTAAACTGAAAGGTGAAGTCAGAAAAGATCCAGGGTTGAGCATCTTTGCATCTGTACCCTTTGATCTAATTAAAGGGGGAAGGTTTCAAACTCAGCTGTGTAACTATTGATGAAAACACAATAGTTGACCTGTGTATCACTGTAATATCAGTTATCAAACGTCTTAAGTTTAAACCAGTTACTCTTGTGGCACAGCAGTTCACATTTCATGCTTTGTGATCCTAGCTACTTTTTAACTCTGGTTTCAATAGTATAAATAAAAAAGTGCACAAGATGACAGACTATACAGCCGCATGTACCACAGCACCTTACACTTTCACGTGTCAAAACAAGTATGTTCATTTTAGATCTTATTACTTATATTCAGTAGTAGTCATTATTCAGTAGCGGTGTAATTGTATGCCAAAAATCACGATTTAGTACATACAGTACCTTGGTTTTAAGGTCATAGTTCAGTTCATTTTTGATGCAATAAGGGAACAAACCAAAAACTGCCTCTTTTGTGTAAACAGAACAGGTTAAGTGAAACTAAAACCTGCAAACTGCTGGCAGTAAATTCTCCAACAAATAAAAATTCTCAAATATACAAAATGAAAATGAAGACAAATAAAATAAAAAACTACATAACAGTTTAAAGCTTGTCTTTTTAGGAAGAGTTTGTCTTCTTTTTAGGAAATGGACAATAAATTCATTACTTTGACTCGATCTGGCATGCTGTTTAAATGCAGCTGAAAACTGCTTTGCACTCCAGTAGTGTTTTTTCAGGTTGCAATGATATTCATGTTCACATTGTGCCGTTTCAAATGTGTTAAAATGTTTGACGTATTACTAAAAGCATACCCAATCTCTACTAAACAATGCCAGCACACTGTTTTCGTCTTATCCACTAGTCTTTGGCCATTTACATATTTCACCGGTTGCTCTCACACAAAAACGAGTACACAGACATGTCACAGGCTACCTGACATATACTGTAAACCTCTTCTGCTGGTGCCTCCACATGTAGGAAGCGCGATAAAAATCGCAGCCTTAATTAATGATGTACTCCAATAGAAGTCTATGTGACCCAAAACAACTCAAACATAAGCCACAAAGTCAGTAAAGGTGTATATGTGATATTGTAACGTGGTCTCCTAAGTACTGACCTATCCTGTCCTATATGAGGCTTTCCTTAGCACTATTGCTAGCCATGATGTCCACTAGCCAGAGGCTGGGCTGCACTGTAAATGTTTATGCAGCAGACATGCGGTTACACTTCCTGTCTCTCCCTCAATATGCCCTGTATTGAAAAATCCAAATACGAATACATGTACCGTTACACCCCTATTATTTAGTGGTCTATGGATAAGCTATTGATGTTTGCCAACATGGCCATTTGTTTGCTATAAAACCAGTTGTCAATCCACTTAAACACAATCATCTAATCTCTCTCTGCAGACCCAAGGTCATGCTCCCAAAAAATGGACACTTTACATAGGTCTCCTTTGGTTTTATGTATTTCCTTGGATAGGATTCTCAGTTTCCCTTTTTGTGATCTGCTCAAAGTGATCACAGGGCAGAGGTAAATCAACATAGTTACCAGATGCTACGAGCTATGGGGAACCTTCAACCATGCATCACATGTATTAATCCTTTTCATACAAAACTGACTTGCTGATTTACCTGTTGTGTACCTTTTGACTAGCTGGATCCTGCTGTGCTAACACATAACAGTGAATGTGTGCAATACCTGGTTATTTCTAGCATCCCTCTTCATTTTAAATGATGTAGGGTTGCTGAGGAGGGCTAGGTTTTTATTAGTTTGTTTGGTTGGCAGATTATTCAGAAACTAATGTACATATTTTTTTGAAACCTTTTGGAGCAGTAGGCCATTGGTCAAGAATGAACCCTTAACATTTAGAAAGTGTTTCATTTTATTTCCCCCCAACATTGCGTGTTAGTGTTTCTGATTGCATTACAGCACTGTGGGGCCTTGGGGGTGCATGTGCCTTCTAGTCCCTTCTAGGTTTTCTATAAATTCCTTTACGGAAATTAATAAAAACCATTCTTGTATACGTTTCCCTTTCAATCCCCTTAGCAATGAAACAATATTATTTTTCTCCCCTTGTATTCATGTCTATTCACATGTTGAGTATGTGTACGGTTTTATCAGACTAGCCACTTTTAGCTTAGCCTTTAGCTTGGCTCTTAGCTTAGCTCTCAGCTGTTTTAGCTAAAGCTCCTTTGGCTCCTTTAGCTGATAACTCCCTCCGTAGATCGG
>JAQQAE010011451.1:0-13612 GCA_029823295.1 Pseudamia nigra | reverse complement strand
AGGCTACGGCTACAGCTAACAACATAGCCAGTTCCGAAGTGGAGTTAGCTTACGATGGCAGAGGCTAGGACACACAGGACCACGCTGTCGGGTCCTGCGTTAAAGAGTTGAGCTGATTCATAGATGCCGATGGTGAGGCAGACTTGTTTCACAGCCAGCTAGCGCTAGCTAGCCGCTAGCTTCCCTAGCACTAGCGGCTAGCACTCTGACTTCCGGGTCATTCTCATCGAGACCCGGAAGTGACGCATACGTGACCTGCTAGCTTCCTTAGCGCTAGCGGCTAGCGCTCTGACTTCCGGGTCATTCTCGTCGAGACCCGGAAGTGATGCATACGTGACCTGCTAGCTTCCCTAGCGCTAGCGGCTAGCGCTCTGACTTCTGGGTCATTCTTGTTGAGACCCGGAAGTGACGCAGGCGTGACCTGGGCGTTGTTGTCTGGATAATTTGTCGTTATGAGGTTCAATTTCTTTGCAGTTTTTTTCGTCGGTATCCGAATTTGTCATTGTCAGAAGCAGTCGTTGTCTGAGGTTCCACTGTACATATGACCATTGTTTCCATTCATTCGATGTAGATGATGACTGCCAGAGTCAGACCGGCTCATAGGCTGCAGCACCTGTGCACTAACTACTGCTTTGACTGAGGCAGGAAGAATAGAATGACTGCGAAGAGAATAAATTAAAGTCACCCAACAGTGACTAGGTTTGTGGTAAAAGATTTGCACTGTTTTTCCATGATAGGTGCCCCTGACTTCCGCTTATGTTATGAAATGTTAAAGTGGTATGTTGTAGTTCTAACAAATATGATTACTTGTAATTTATTCTCAATTGTCTATTTTCTGTAGGGGCATGATAAAGATTCTCAACCCAAAATATAAACCCCGTACAGAAACAGTTTAGCAGAATAACTAATCCGTGTTTGGTACAGGGTTGAAAAGAGTAATCTCATCTCAGAGCTGAAACATGTCCTAAAGACAATATGTAATAGTAATAAGCCTTCTTATAATCTACTTCTTCAACCCGTGAGGATCGTTAAGTAATCAAATAGCTAAGCAGTATCAATAATGGAATCAGAATCACTAAATTCTTATCAATTCCCATCCCTACTGATGAGGGTCACACAGCCATTACAGGCTCTTCTGAATGCATTTGGATACATGTGGTGAAATCAGGAGTATTGTTTCTTTTTTTCAGTTTGCAATCTTCACCAATAGATAACACTAAAGCCAACAAACTGCACACTTAAAACCAAATTGCCAATCAAAATAGATATAACTTATACAGAGAATAATATCATTTTAATGACATTTTGTGGTTGTTTCAGTCACAAGATCAGCAACTATGGTTATTACAATAGAAATGCATTTCTCACTAATTATAATTGGTTGTTTTTGGGCTGGTTAATTTTGGGTACATTGTCAAATAAAATACAAGATGCGTCACAAATTCGTTATTATTCTGTTTTAATACTGTTGTTATTTTATTCGTGCATTTGATGTTGAACATATTATCGTGTGAGTCATTTGAATGTTTTAGCTGTCAAATAAATAAATAAACAACCATCCTTGTTCATATTTCTCTCAGTACTGAAACTCTCGTGACTGATACAGTCGAATGACAACATTTTTGCTGTGTTACCCAATCACACAGAAACACTGCATACTCTTTTCAGTGACACTGTCAAAAATACAAAGAAAATGTGCAAAATCTACAAAATGTGCGAAAATAACTGTATTGTATGTTTAATCCCATTTTGTTCAAATCCTTGCAGGTGTCTGCAGCTACAGTTTATTACCAACATTTCTTGAGAATGTTTCACATACATCAGGTGAAACATGTAAAATGAGAAAAATCATTATTATTATTATTTTTAGTACTCCATCCTGTGCTGGAACTATCCATGTTTATTCTGTACAGATCAATAAGAGGGCCTGCAGATGCTGATGACATGCAGCCGCAAGTTTCATAAAACAAGAAAGGGACTTACTCTATGACATGACTCTTTTCAGACTCAAATTTCCCTTCAGGCAGAGTTTAAAGCTATTAAAGCAGCACTACAATATTCCCTGCCTCCCTCTGAACCCCTGTATGAAGACCCTCTAGCTGGCATCTGATTGTCTTACCCCCCACATTGTTTTTGTATGTGCTATACAACTCTTTGACACGTCGGTAGCGGAAGGCCAGTTTCCTCATCCAGTCGACCCCGCCGCGGACGCCCGTAGCCAGGCACAGGTTGGCGCTGGTTGCAGCTGCATGGAAGCCATCAGTTGCAAAACTGTAAGTACTGTCAATAATAATGATATGATTTATTTGAAAAATCTGCTCTGGTAGGATGAAAGCATCAATGTTTTGTTATTCACTTAGTTAAATATAATGTACATGTATTAACAAGACAATAGAAAATTTACAGTTTTTGTTTTCTTAAATTGTTAAACCATGAAAGAAAGATCATAAATAATGGACCATGTCATAAAATATCTGAACAGCTGCTTGTAATAGTGACATAAAATACACTCAAGGGATTTAATAACACACTCATACATTTATTGTAAAATCACAGGTAGTAGTTTGTGTTGCGTGTAAATGACCTCTCATAAATTATTCTTCATTACCTTTTGATAAATATTGTAACTTAATCAGCTGCAAAACAAACAATGAAAGACCAAGAAAGACACCGTTCATGTTGCTGGTCTATTGTGTGTACCAGTGGTGTCTGCTGCTGTAACGGTGGTGGGTCGGAACCGGTTTCTGACATGTAAGAGGTGAATAAATCGCTTCTGGTTTATGGTTGTGGTCGACCAGGTTGTGGTTGGTCTGCTGTTGTTCCTCTTGAAAAATAATCCTGATCTAAGCATACTATTGTGAAGTGATGGATAGTTACTGCTCTGGCAACTTGTCTGGTGGTCTGTCCTGTCTGCAGCATTCCACTGGAATGGTTCTGGTCAGGTTGCCCCAGTTGTGGCATTCTTACGGATGTCAGTTTCTCCAAAGCTCTGGTGTCTTTTTCTAGGTTTAGGTGTGTTTGACAGAGGAGCAGTAATTTGGGATCGGTTAAATTCATCCTCAAAAACCTGTTTTGAGACACGGTACTACTCACAATAGTCAGGTGCGACCAAACTCCACATGTTGGGAATAATTATAAAGGGAACATTTATTAAGTGAAAAAGTTATTTCAAATTGTTCCAAAAATAGAGTGGTGTGTTATTAAATCCATTGAATGACATTTCCAGATGATCAATGTTGAAAAAAAGTAAAATATTAAATCCTCACCTTAAGTCCTGGCCATTGTCATCTGATGATACATCGTCAATATGTACCTGATCACATTCCTGCAAAAAAAAAAAAAATCCAATAAACGACACATACGCTCTGTGAACATGTTTTCAACATGCTGTGTCAGCTGTGGAATTTAACTATAAAGAACTCATGATAAGAATTCACACGCACACTAAATTAAGAATGAATATTATTTTTTAAAAGCTTAAACAGCTCGTAGCAAAAGTGTAAAACTGGCTTCTATGCATGTGATGTACAAACCCCAATTCCAATGAAGTTGAATTTTTGGAGCATTACTCAACTCTATCAGTCTTTTGATGCCCTGTCCCAGCTTTTTTGGAACCTGTTGCCGGCACCAAATTCAACATGAGTGAATATTTGCAAAAATACAACAAAGTTTCAGTGTGAACATTAAACAACTTGTCAATTAGTGTATTCAACTCAATATAGGTTGAAAATTATTTGCAAATCACTGTGTTCTGTTTTTATTCATATTTTAGACAATATCCCAACTTCAATTGAATTGGGGTTTGTATGTGATAAAATAATATTTATTAGGGATTAGCCATTAATTAGTTGCTTATTAGCATATGTAGTGCATTGGCCTTTTGTTCAGGTCAGGGGTTAATTTGAGTAATTTGGTCATTTTTAATACCAGTAGTGAATAAAATTACTGATGAATGCTTAATACTAACACTTCATTGTGGAGAAACTGAAATGTTTATGTATATGTATAGTCTACTAGTGTGAGAAATGCTTATGTTCATTATAATCTGATAAAATAACAAAACCGGTGTGCTTAAAATACTGTACTCCTACATAATAGCAATTTTTGTGCATAAGCCATCGGCAAAACAGTCATGGATTACATGCAAGTACTGTGTTGCATCTATGAACCACTAGAGGGCAGCAGTGGTATTCTATTTATTGACAATGTTGCTACTATAATAATAAAAATGAGGACGAGAACAATGAAAACTTGAAGAGCTCAAACGTTAATGTGCACTTAAACATTAAATAAGTGTGTGCTTGCATGTGTGATATCTGGAACTCACCTCCAGGTCGTTAAAGAATAAGTGTGTGTCAGCCAAGTTGAAGATCATCTCCTCCATCCTCAACCCCAGCGTGACGGCCATCGGAGGGTCCTTACAGAGAATGAAGAGGAGATCATCATTCCAATCCTCTTGACATCGTCACCATGAAAAATGATTAGCCTAATTATCAATTCCTTCCTCCAGTTCTGCAGACTATTTCAGCTTTTACAAACATTCCTACAGCTGCGCCCCACCCCCACTTGCAGACATGATGCGTGCCACCCATCACAGCAGATGCTGACAGACAGGTTGCACTTGCTCTGTCCCATCAACATTCCTCCGGCTTGGTGGGGGGTGTTTGCGGCATTAGGCGTGTGTCTTTACATGTGTGGACGCAGAAAGTAGGTACCCTCAAAGGACTGTGCCTGGAGTGTATGTGGTATGTGAATGGTGTGTGTGTGTGAGTGCGTGTGTGTATTTAGGAGAATGCAGCCTGGCCTGCCAGCCAGGGCTCAGCTGCAAAAACCATCATCTGTGATAGGTCAGCGAGGGTCGACAGCTTGCTGTGCGATTCGCTGACGCCGTCAGACGACCAGAATAGACAGAAACTAACAGGAAGGACTGGCGAGAGTGAAAGTGAGTGAGATGCAAAAAGAGAGAGAGAGGGAAAGTGAGAAAGTGCAAAGAACAGAGAGAAACGTGCTTTATAATTTACATGAAACTAAGCAGCTTCCAGTAGTGACAGCAGCAATTTAAGCAACATTCCCTTTACTGCTTTTTTTGTCAGACACAGTGACAGGAGGCACTTCAGTGAGTCTTTCAGGCAGTAATTACATTGGCTGTCACCCAAAGGAGAATTACGGACATCTACAATTGTCAAAATACCGAAAGCTGAAAAGTGATCATTCCCTTTGAGCAGTTCAATCTGGCTCCAGAAAGACTGAGGTGATTTTTTCTTTTGCGAGGGGGAGTATTTTTTACCAGATATATTTCATTGATCACAAAGCACTATAAATATTACTGGCAAGGGGAGCCTGAAACATTTCAACTCTCTCTCTCAGCTGTTCTCATTTGAACGCTGGAAAACTCAACAAATTAGGATAATGCAACCCTTATTTCTCATTAAAATAACTTTTGTAGTGATAAATAAGGAGCATGTGGAAAGCTACCGTACTCATGCACTGTGTCTAAATGTATAAGTGAAAGATGCAATTTGATTCCTACTCTACATGCATACTCTATATTTAATTCTACACCTTTTTTGTATAATACCAATGACATTTTTTTTTCTTTTTACTTCACTTCTGATTGGATTTTTTTTGTCTGAGTGCAATCAAGTTGAATCTACATATAAATCTCATTGCAAATAAATTTATTATTATTATTAGTGACATTATTATTGTTTATTAATGTGTTGTTTTATTTTCTTTTTTTGTAATCAACTGAATGTTTGGTCTACAAAATGCCAGAAACACAACAAGTGTATCTCAAAACCAAAATGTATTCAGTTTATTATGAGAGTAGTTGTTTTGCAGAATACATTTTACTTTTACATTTGTGATGAAAAAAAAATTACTCAGATACATTTGGTCACAGCTCAATGAGTAGGGATAAGAAGGGTTGACTGAACTTAAAGTAATTAATTAAATGAAAAAAATAAACAACCAAGTAAATTAATAAAAAGTAAAAAAGGAACAAACAAGAAAGCCGTACCCCTTCTCCCCAGGGGACGTACTAACATGCAAGGGTTGGTCACGCTGGGCCTACAGGGTGCTGACAAAGAAAGGAAAATGGTCATAGGAAATATGTGACAATAGTAAATGGGTCACCCAACTGTCAGACCCTTCTTCAAGGTCAAGATCAGGTCATGTGGTATACTGGAGGTTGTCTCCCACAACCTAGTAAATTTCAGAGCTCTAGCTCTACAGGTTGGGTTTCTAGAGGCCAAAAGGTGGTTAGGTCACCAAATGAACCTGTGACCTAATGAAATATGCAAATTAGGTCAAGGTTATCATGGTACCCCTTCCCCACAAGAGATGTACCCAAAGGTAAAGTTCGGTCACTCTAGGCCTAGGGGTTGCAGAAATAGAAGTAGAAATGTCAGGATGGATGGAAGTATGGAAGTACAGACGGACAGACGCTGACTGTTTCTATATCCTCCTTCAGGGCCTATTGGCCTCGGCGGGGGATAACAATGAACAAAATTAATAGAATGAGCAAAAAAATAATAAACAAAATAATCAAGAAACGTAAAAAACTGAACAAGTCAATTATAAAATGAACATAATGAACACAAATGAAAAAAATAAGCAACAGAATCAGCATAATAAAGAAAATAATCGAGTACATTTTTAAAAATGAACAATATAATCAAGAAATTGAACAAAATAAGCGAAAACTGAGCAAAGATTGGTTATGTAAAGTTAAACACAAAATAAAATAAGCAACAAAAACCGAAAACAACAAGGTGAGTAAAAGGTAGGAAAGTAAACAGCAGTGGTAAAACAAAAATCAAAGAAGTAAAAAGAAAAATGAAGGAAATAAGCAACAAAATCCATAAAATAAGCAACAAATGTATTGAAATCATCAAGGAAATAGACAAAAATGACCAGAACAGCTGTTTGTAGGAGGCCATAATAATTTGCACATTATGAAGTTATAAAAAACTACTCAAGTTGTGAGTGAGATAATCTTTTATACATTTACTTATGTTCATAAGAACTTTTACTTCTACTTGAGTTATTAGAATTCTAAAGTAACAGTACTTTTACCTGAGTACTGCTTCTGTTTAGTCTACCCACCACTGTACAGGTCAGGGTTGTGCAACCTGTGGCTCTTTAGCCTCTCTCCAGAGGGTCCTATGGATTTGACCATTAATGGAAATAACACATTATAATAAGTCAAAACAGCAAAATAAGCACCAACTCAAACAAAAGAGGAAAAAATAAACCACATAATCACAAAAATAAGGAAAAAAAAATAGTCCACAAAATGAGCAGATTAAACAAGAAAATAAACATGAATAACAACACAATAGGTAAGTGATCAAAACAACTAAGAAAATGAAGAAAAATAAGCAAATCAGAACTAGAAGTCTTGCAAGACTAAGACAAACCTGAGTAAAATAATCACAAATAATCACAATGAAAAAAAAAAATCACAAAAACCAGCTGAATAAAGAAAATAGATAAAAATGAACAAAATATTCAACAAATTGAACAAAAGAGTCAATGATTAGAAACAAGAAAATGAACAAAAATAAGCAAATATAATAAGCAAAATAATCCATAAGAATTCACAAAACTATCCAGGGTGATGACCCAAAACTCACAAAAATGTCTAAAACAATTTTTAAAAATGAGCAAAATGAACAAAATGAAGACAAAATTAACAAGATAATAAATTGAGCAAAATAATCCAGGAAATTAATAAAACAAAAATAAATCAGCAAAATGAACAAATTACAAACAAAAATGGATAAAAATGAACGACATAAACAAAATGAACAAAAAAGAATACAATAACAAATTGGTGTTAACCTGTCAAATGTGCCGTAATTCATGTGGTACATTATTTTTTGTGGATTTACACACATTTTTTAAAAATTTCTGTCCAAAAATGGCTCTTGAGGTTGTAAAAGTTGCAGACCCTTGGTACAGCAGCAAAGAAACTAATCCATTTATTGTTGTAAGTCCAAATAATAATGCAAGTAAGATGATGATAATGTTGACTTTACAGCAGAAGTACCCGCTGAGCATGTGTGTGAGGCTGCATAGGTCTAGCGGTTGCTATGTCAACGGTGTAAACACTATTTTGAGCGAGGTGCGAACAGACACAGCTGCCACCACACGTCTTGAGGTCAGCTGCAAATGAGGTGGAAAAAAAAACTCTTACAAATATTTAAAGGCAAATTGTCCGACGTATCATTTTCCCGATGCTCCTTAAGTTTTCACGGACCCTTGAGACTGAACAGCGTTGTTGTAACCAAGACCACCGGAACCAGGCGTCGCAAACCTTTACAATGCAAAGAGCCATTTTTAAACGGAAAGTAAAAATACATATGTGTTGAGAGCCACAAAAAATATTTTTATATGATGTCCATTTTAGCTGCAAGTTTATTAACTTATTTTTTATTTATTTCATTCATTTTTCCTGTTCGTTTTCATTTCATGTTCATTTAATCAATTATTGTGTAGACTATTGTTCATTTTATTGATGATTTTGGCCATTGATCATTTTTGTTCAATTCAGAGATTATTTTTTCATGTTCTGTTCATCTTTGTTCATTTTGTTTATTATTTTATTCATTTTTGTGAAAATTGTGTTTTCATCTTAATTAGTGTTTATTTCATGGAATATTTTGTTAATTATTTTGCTTATTTTTACTGACTGCTCTGCTCAGGTTTTATTCATTTCCATCAAGTCGATTCATTATTTTTGTCCTTTTTGTGAAGTTTTATTCAGTTTCTTTATTACTTTGTTGATGCTTTGGATTATTTTTATTTAATCATGCTCATTAATTTGCTTATTTTTGTTCATTTTTTGTTTTGGTCATTTACTTGATTATTTTGTTGATTTGGCTTTTTCATTATTTTTCTTATTTTTGGTTCATTATCTAGTTAATTTTTCTCTGTGCTGTTGATTTTCTGCTTACTTTATTTATTTTGACCTCTTATAATGTGTGACTACCATCAATGGACAAAGCCACAGGAGCCACTGTGGAAGGGCCAAAGAGCCACATGTGGCCCTCGAGCCACAGGTTGTAGATCACTTCCTTAGGTGATTTTATTATTTATTTAACTAGGTAAGTCAATTGAGAACCAGTTCTCATTTACAACGATGACCTGGGCCTGAGGCACACATAGAGACCCACAACCATTCACACTCACATTCATACCTTTAGAGTGACCAATTAACCTGGTGTTAAGATACAAACCTTCAAATATTTTTTCAAGCCACAGTAATAATGTTAACAAATAGATTAGAAAATGCATCCAACTTTTAGTGATATCTCAACAGCTGTGTTCTCAAAATCGTCTGAGGCTGAGACTCAGGCAACGCTCACACTGACGTCTTAATGCTCAATTCCGATTTTTTGCTGAAATCCAATTTTTTCGCGTGACTGTTCACATTATATTTTAAATGACACATCCATCAGCCTCCAGTGTGAACAGTCTACAGCTCTGAAGTGACCTGCACGCATAGGAGAAGACGTGATGTCACATGCAGCACACTCCTGACTGATTGGTGGTGGTAATGCACCAATAAATTGTTTGCCAAGTGCCATAAAACATTAAAGAAGAAGAAGCACAGCAATGTTTATGGAAGTAAATATGGATGCTACACAAGCCAGCATGTGTGAATCAGTTTTGAAGTTGTGCAGTCAGAGCTGACAAAATTATGACCGAGTGATTCCGAGTCCATTGTTTGCATCTGATTTTGCCGCCTCCCGCCTCCCGCAGCTGAGAATTGTGACGTCTGTCTCATTTCAATGAGGTAAAAGTGGGATGAAATACAACGTGACCATTCAGACTGAGGTCACTTTGAAAAATATCGGACCACATATGAAAGTGGCCTGGGTCTTGTTTGAAAAAATTGGATTTGTGCTGTTCAGATTGTCATGAAAAAAAAAATCAGATGTGGGTCACATATGGTGAAAAAAAAAATCAGATTTTGTCTGCAGTCTGAACATAGACAAAGAACAGTCTCATTACTGTGACCGATCTACTGCTGTGGTGCTGAAGACATTTGTATTTTGTTACAAAACATGACATTCTGTCTCTGAGAAATGAGCTGTAGAAACCATCTGTCCCACTAATCATTTGTAAGTAAAAAGAAAGGCCACATCTCTCAGTCCAGGCCAAGACGTGCATTGTGATATCATCCTTTGGAAGTCTGAGTTTCAGTACAGCACATACAACACCAACCAAGCCGAATCAACCACAAACCCACATGTGTCGGTTCTCCCTCTGTGTCATCCACGCGCATACACACACAGCGATTTACAACTCACCGGGGCCTTTCACACACCTATTAAAACTCAATTGCTCAACATTAAATTCCACAACTACGAGTCAACGAGGAAGTACATCAGTGCCCACAAGCCCATATCTGTAAAATGCCTTGGCTCCTACAGTTCTGCGCAAGCCTGGCTCCAAATGTCATGTGCACCCCATGCCAGCCTTTGTTTGACTGCCAAACAAGATGTCAGAATGGAGTTTGTGGACCGCAGCAGGATGCAGAGGCCATACGGACAGGCTGGTGGCTAATCCAATGCCACAGGAAACGACATCACCCAATAAAAATCTGGCCACATAGGAAGATACCAGGCCGGAGCCAAGAGCTATTAACATAAAGGGAACTATAAACAGTGATGATGTTATGTGAGAAGGCCAGACCACCAAATAAGAAATTTGAAATAAACATCAGTACAAATTTAGTGATCATTACCTTAACATAAATACTGACACTTATTTATGACTTTCAAGTGAACTATGAACATGTACAGTATATTCAAAGAGCGGAAGTCAGAAGAGTATGCAGAAACAGTACTGTAGAAGTACTGTTACTTTACCATTTTAAGGACTTAAGTAGAAGTAGAAGTACTCAAAAAAACAAGTACTTGAGTAAAAGTTAAAAAGTATCCAAGAAAAAAATACTCAAGTAGTGAGTAACTTCATAACATGGCATTTATTACAGCCTCATATACTACATTCAAACAAATATTTTGCTCATCTTTGTTTATTTTTTTGATTATTTTAATCTTTTTTGCTCATTTTGTGTGTTAAATTTCCTATTATGTTGTTAATTTTTGGTTAATTTACTTGATTATTTTCTTAATTTCTGCGTATTTTCTTCTTTTTGTCATTATTTTTTACATTTCTGGTCATTTTTTGCTTAGTTTATTCCTTTTGATAATTTGCTTGATTATTTAGTTAATTCTTTTTTTATTTAATTGATTATTTCATATATTTTTGTCTTTTTTTACTTCTATTCAGAGGTGGAACAAAATGTATCTGAGTAAAAGTACATTTCTTCATTACAAATGTAACTGAGTAGGAGTAAAAAGTATTCTGCTATACAGCTACTCTCAGAAGTACATTTATTTGAGTATTTTACTTGAGTATTACCCACCTCTGTCAAAGAGTCATAAATTGATGAAAACTCTCAGTTCATCATTGATGTAACGTGAAAAACACACATGAAGAGATGAAAAAAAAAAGTGCTCATGGTGGTTTACATTTTTTCACAAAAGATCAGACAAAAGGTCATTTTTATAAACACAGTGTTATGTGTTCCCTCTTCATTCCCAGTGTACTCAAAGTACACAGAACTTTTAATCCATCAAAGTTCTGCAGCCTTGTTTACAGATGGGAATTGATAAGGATTTAATGATTCCGATTCTATTGCTTATTGATTCGAGTCCTTTAACAATTCTCTTATCGATTCTCATTGGTTGAAGGATGAGAACAAACCAGCTTATCATCAATACACTTTGTTTATATTTCCATCTCTCGGACCGTACACGAAAAATATTCTAATAGTATTCGACATGAACCATAAAACTGAAAAATATTAAGAACTATTTTGCAGATCTTTACATAAAATAAAACATTTCACTTAAGTTTGAGTTCTGAGGCATTTACCTTTTGCGATGAACGCTACGTAACGTTAGCCATGCTGCAGCTGCTGCTCTGCAGGCTGTCAAATACATGGCATTGTGTGCTGCATGATATTACACACTGGGTGTATATAAGCCTGTGGATGTTTGAGGTTTTTCTTCCCTTACATGAAATGACATATAACCACATTTCCAAACGCGTCGGCCTGGCCAAATGTTGGATACGTTGTAAACAGAACAGCACAGCATGTAAGTGACATCATCACGCACCTGATTGGATCGATAGCAGTATTGTTAAGGCAAGCAGGCCAACGAAATTGAGCCACTGGGAACCTGCTCTCAAAAAGACCCCATTCTCAATACCCATCCCCAATGGGGCTTTTCCACTAGTACCTATGCAGCTCTCCTCGACTTGGCTCTGCTCAGTTTGAGGGCTTTTCCATTAGGTAATAGTACCTGGTACGAGGTACTTTTTCAGTACCTACTCAGCTGGGGTTCCAAGCGAGCTGAGTCGAGTAGATAATGTGACGTTACCAGACTGCAGACCACTGATTGGCCAGGGAGGGACCTCACTAGAAGCATCTTGAGAACGAGCAGAAGCAGGAAATAGAGAATGAAGTCAAGAAGAAAGCAACAATAAAGATTTGGCTAAAAGGTTAAAGGTTTCTGCGCAAAGTGCCTGGCATAGGCATATTAATATCCAGTACAGCCCCATTACAGTTGTAATGGAAAACAACCGAGACCGAGTCGAGTAGAGTCGAGTAAGTGCTACAACTGCGTAATGGAAAAGCGGCGTAAGTGTGTCTACTGGTCCATGTTTCCACTGTTGTCTAATGACCTGCAATTATTAATTGAATTAGTCTGCTGACATGTGAAAAAGTAATGTCAGGCTTTACATGTCACTTCTGTATGCAACTACACACCTAACTGCTCATGGGAATTGCAAGTGTTGCATTAATGAGGTAGTGTAGCAGACACAGACCTGAGGTCCCTTGTTCCTACAGTGAAACACAGATTTTGACTCTAAGGCCAGTTAGTGACAGGTTCGTGCATTTCATCAAAGGTTTAAAAGTGCAGTTATTAATGGTTTGACAAGTAGATGCTGCAATTAGATGCCCATTTGTTTGATGTTATATGTTTGAGTATGAACTTCCTGTCCTCACTGTAAATAACCGGGTAAGCTAATACACACTATCTCGCCATGCAATCGTAGAGCTGTTCTGATTCTGTTCCTCACAGTCATGATGAGGAATTCGTTGCATTAATTTTTGTTTAGTTTTAGTGCTTATTTTGATCACATTTGTCAATTTGTTTGACTGTTTTGTTATTTTTTTTTCTCATTTTGTGGTGTATTTGTTTAATTTTCCAGTATATTGGTTATATTGTACGTTTTTGTTAATTTATTTGATTTTTTTCTTTACTTTTGCTCATTTTGTTGTGTATTTTGTTAATTCTTAATTTATTTAATTGCTTATTTCATTTTTTTTAATGATTTGTGGCTGTTCTGTTACTTTTTTGCTAATTTACTTGATTATTTTCTTCATTTTGTGCTCATTTGTTGGATTTATTTGCTTGTTAATTTCACTCCTACTCGTTGAGATGTAGCCCAATCGAAAACCTGTGGAGGGAGTTCAAACTTCGAGTTGCCAAGCGACAGCCCTCAAACATCACAGCTCTAGAGAAGA
>JAQQAE010011450.1:0-13613 GCA_029823295.1 Pseudamia nigra | reverse complement strand
ATTTATATGAAATTTCGTCAAGGCTGCAAGGAGCCACAGTAGGGGGGCTGAAGAGCCGCATGCGGCTCCGGAGCCGCAGGTTGCCGACCCCTGGTCTATAGCATGACAGAAAAATTAATGGACACAATATCTACAAACAACAACAATAACTTTCATTGGTGCTAATGGTTACTCAAAACAGAAGAACTTACTGTACCTTATTTTTTGCAAGAAAATGGAATAAACTTCAATGAAATCTCAGTGTTTTTTATGTTTATGACACTACAAACTATATATTTAAAGCTTCTTTTACATAGTATTAAGACAGATACAAAACTGACCACCCCATCCCCTTTTTTTTTTACATTCTATCATGTTTCTTAGTCGGGTAAGAGTGCCCTCAACCAGCCTGAAATGGTGTCTGAGTCTCCTCCAGCTTCAGCTTCTCCAACTCCAGACCCTGCTTCTGCCGCCCAGGGGTCTCTCACGGGCTTGACAGCAGAGGACATCCTCAACAGCAACACCTCCCAGCCGGCTTCCCCACTACTGAGAGGCAGCCTTCTCTCTCTGGATGGTCTGCCAAACCCCAGCCGCTCTTCAGCCCGCCAAGCATTGGGTGTGACTATAGTAAGGCAGCCAGGGAGAAGAGGAGCTGGGGACCAGGTGCTGGAGCCTCTGCTTTACCTCCAGGTGATACAGCCTTCTGCTCTGCTCAGCTGCCATCACCGCAAGCAGAGGATGGAGCTGTCTGTATTTGATGTGGCCTTAAGAGGAGTGGCTTCAGACTACAAATGCCTTGGTAAGGGGGATCAAGCAAGGACAAAATCCTGAAAAACATTATACATAATACCAAAACAACACAAAACTCAAAAGCCACAAGTTTGTTTGGACCTTTTTCATTGTTGTTGCTGTTGTTTTTTTCTCAATATAACCCATTTTTATGAATGCTCTAAAGTCAACAATTTCACAATTACTCGTTGCTGTTAACATGCTCTTTGGATGAATAATAATCCTAGTCATGAGAGAGGGCTGAAATTTCAGTTATGTGACTATACTGTTATTCTGGCTCCAGAAAACAAAACAGTAAAATATGTTCATGTTAAATCTGTTAAATTTGTTTGCTGTTGTTTGTGTTTTTCCCTTTTTTAAACTGTGTATAATCTCACTCTGCCCAGATCCAGGGAAGACTCTGCCTGAGTCTCTGGACTACAACGTGCCCTGGCTGCAGACAGTAGCAGGAGAGGTGGACAGTAAAACTGGCATTCCTCCCCCTCTACTCTGCCTCCAGATTAAAGATTTCCTTAATGGACCAGGTGGGAATCATCCCCATACACACATACAGAGTACACACAAACACAGTGTTCAGCACATGCAACTTCTGTACAGTCACGCTAACATGCATGTTTATTTTTTTTAAGCATCCGTTTCACATTTGATCCCATTTCAGGGGAAATGCTCACTGCTGCGAAGCAGCAAGACAAGTGCACACATATGCACAGAAAAAATACACTCCAGAGGCAAAGGCAAAGGTCTTCTACACAGTCCTGTGGATTTTAGTGTTTGTCTAAAGCCAACCCTCTTTCATAAAGACTGGTTTTCTATTTTTGGACAGATTTGATATCCATATGAGTCACTTTAAGCTAAGGTTGACTTTTGGGTGTGACTGACATGTTATCCAAAAAGAGCTGCAATGAATAAAAGTGTGAGTGGGCTTTGGGGTGTTTGAATGTGTGCTACCGCCTTATCCCTGTGAGGGTTTCATGAAGAGTGTGTGTAGGCGCAGGACATCCTTCAAAGTTCTGCTCCTTGAACCCAACAGGCCAGATGCTATGGAAGTATAGACACACAAACACTAACACCAAACTACAGGCATGCATACTTTGACATACAGTATTTCATTCATATCCATACAACATGAACACATACTGTGCATGTGTACAGAAGAGAGCCCCATGCTGGAGTGTAGGTGTTATTGATGATGGTTTGGGGACACGTAAAGCCCCCTCGCCTACACACATCCCTTCCTGCTGTCAGCAGGAAGCCCTCAGCATCGTTGTCCACCTGGACTCACACCACACAGCACAATGCAGCCCTCTGTACACCACAGTGATCATACTGTATAAGTTATTCTCTACCAATGTCCATCTACCCCTCTGCTCATTCCAGATGACGGAAGTGGTAAAACCAGAGAGAGCATGACCTTTCTCTGAGTCAGAAATTACATCAGCATTTCAGTCAGGTTGAGCTTATGGTAAATGTGATTCTTTTCTGAAGGGAATTAACTGTATACTTGTGAGGAAGGTCAGTTTTTGTGGAAGGGAGTATGCATGGACCTCTGATGTCCCTGTGGAGGCATATAACAAAAAGAGAAGCCACAGATGGAAAAAAAAAAAAATTTATTCATATTGTAGGATTTCTGTTTTGTTTAACATGTATGCAAATGTGTGTAACTTTTAACCTCATCAATATTTCACAGTTTGACTAAACAGGATATGGCATGTCGTAGTGATGGAAATAATTTATTTCACGCAGTAGGTGCATCTGATAGTGTTCAGTTTAATTGCAGACATTTGACATTTAACAATTATTGCCACATATTTCCCTTGAACTAGTAAAAAGCAGAGCTATTCTTGTCTTTGCAGGATAATTTCCTTCATAATCACTCACACTCATTCTCCTCACCTGCGTTTGCACACACATGCAAACACATAGAAATAACACCATCCCATATGACTCAGACAGGATCCAGGCTCAGGACACTGCCCTAGGTCAGGCTCTGCTGGAAATACATAGAATTGACCACACATGCTACTGGTTCTCTTTCACCCACGCAGTCCGACACACACATGCAATCACAAATACTCAGCTGTGTGTTGTTTGGTTAGAAGTCTCTCTGGTGGAGATGAGCATCCTCTGTAGGGATATGTGAGTAAAGGAAGAAGTTACAAATTGCATGAAGCACTCACTACTCTTACATGCCCAAAAGATTCTGACTTTTGTCCTTATACTGTAAAAGACAAGATCACAACTAAGCTGTTTATGTAATGAATAATGCAATTATAATCCCATTTTCAGGTAATAATGCCTGCCCAAAATAAAGGTTAAGTTCTATAATGTGTACACAGTCTCCCCTCTTTCACTCCTTCACCCACATTCTGAAGAAGATGACAATGCAATATTTGCACATTTCTAAAAACTTGCTAATATTAAAGTCTGTAATAATGCTTTGAAGGATGTGTTTATGTCTCTTTTGGACCAGAAGAAGTTGTTTTTTTCTTTTGGTTTGTGTACAATTCACAAAACTGTCTGTAATTACATGACAGACAGTGAGTCATATGCTGTGTGTAGAGACATATTCCAAAAGCGCTCTATACAGTATGTGTCTGTGGAATTCTCCTAAAATATATTCCACATGTTAATTAAGTAAATAAATGAGGAAATGCTGCACTTCGAATAAGCTGTATTTTAGGACAGAATATGGTGTTTATTTCATGATCTGTGTGGCATTTGAAATATGGTCACATATGAACTAATAGTGGCTGTAATAGTCACTTTTATAGAACGTGCTAGTTCTTTTTTATCAAAACAGTAATGAACATTTCTGTTACTTTAATTCTAAAACCTTATTTGTATTCACTGCAGTTTGTGTTATTAGTAAATGTTTGAATAACCTCAATTGAATAAAGAAAATGAAGCAAGAAAGGAAAAATAGAAAGTTGGATGGAGGCAGTATTATGAAGAAGTACATCCAGCATTGTATTTATCTATTCCCTGTTGTTTTTCACAGACGGTTTATTTGCAACTGTCTGCCTGTTGCCCTGTGTGTGCGCTCTGATGTGCATGTATCATGTCTGGCGCCTCTACTTTGATCCGACAGTGCTTCACTTTTGATTTATTTCAGCGAGGCACAAACGGAGAGCAGACCGCTGCGAGGCCACGTCTTGCTGTGTGTTTACAACAATATGCTCACAATTTCAGCAGCATTTATTCCAGAAGACCAATCAAAGCTGCCCTTCCAAGGATGCTGAGTGGGAACCACTTGCAACATGTGTGCTGTATACTGGATGGTGTTTCAGCACTGACCCTCACTCAGCAGCAGCTCATCACACACACAAAGCACACGTGCACACACACATAAACACTACTAGTGCAAATGCATACAGGGAGCCAGATTTTTCAAAACTTGGAAGGTTCAAGGCTTGACCAGTAAACTTCCATGAAAAAGACAAAGATGGGTTTGATTTTGTCAATGACTGGCTAGCAAACACACACGCACACATATATACTTGCCTTGTGGCCTTCTATCATTTTTCTTGCTCTGTTCCAGTCTCGTAGAGGGTCAATGAGCAAGTCCAGAGATGTAACTGCTACCACTTGGAGACAGGAGATCAGCCTTCCCTCAGTAGAGAAGCAGCAGGTGATAGATTAGCTAGAACAAATTGGAACCATTACTCTCCTGTGTCCCTGGTTCCTGTCAAGTTAAGAGCTCGTAGAAATGTTGTCAGATACTGTATACAAGCTCATGCACCTCCGAACTGTCCAGCACTACTCTAATTCAAGTCAGATGGCATAAGAGGTGTGTGTCACTGGCCTTGCTTGGTATATGGCTGTTTGTGACAGTGGGATTCTGTACATACCTCTCAACAACTACTTGCTAGTACAAACACATACCCACACATCATGCAGAAAAACTTGTATCCTTCACATACAGACCCTGTGTAATTTGTCACATTGGCACCTCTGTCTGACCACCTTTTTTATTAACAAAAGTCAAGCGTAAGAGTCAGCTACAGAAATCAAAGGTGGGGTGGGAATGGAAACATGTTTGTGGTGAGTGCACACACACCAGCACTAGGTTCAAAAGGGGGACAGCGTCATGCATGACCTTACCTAAAAGCCCAAGTAACCTGGGTAATAAGCATATTTGATCTCCTCCACCAGTTTGCAGAGAAATATATATATGTGTATGTACCTCTGTCAGACCTTGATCTCCCACTTTCACCAGTGCTAATAGAGGCTGACACCTGAGAAGGGCCAGTCTGTGATTCCCTCCAGCCTGTTCACATTAAGGTCTGTTCTTTAAAGATATGCGAACACCAACACCACCTCTCAACCTCCGGGCCCAAAGTTTGCTTCATGCAGAGAACTTTCACTGACAGTCTCAAGCTTAAAATAGCTCGTAGTCTTAGATTGAAGCCAAGGTGTTTCCCACTAAAAGTATATGTGTGTGAGACTGCCACTGGTTAAAAAAAAAAAATTCTAACTGGTCCTGCACACTTATGAAAGCATTTCTACCTTTCCTTTAAAAACTGGTAATTCCTTTATTTTTCTACATCTGTAACCTCTTCTGGCTCCTGTAAAGTTTAGACACATTTGAAAGTAGTGATAAATAATGGTGCTTCACAGTATGGTACTGGCTCAGCCTGACTCAACTCACTGACTTTTTTGTTTTCAAAATTATCAGTAGTATATAGTACTGGCAATTTATTTGGTTATTTCACTCAGCGAGGTTCCTGTAGGAGTGAGGAGATGCCAAAAGGTATCACGGAAACAATGCAGACTACTTGTTGGTCAGAATCATCATAATCACTGTGTTGTCTGATGCAGTGATTCCCAAAACGAAAAAAGAGATTTTATCTCAGAAAATGGGACAAACAAATCCTCCTTCATAAAACAAATAAAATAAAGAATGTCTCTTCAATATTGTATTAGTGCCTGTATTCAAGGTAAGCAGAAAAGTGGCATAAGGTTTCTAAGAAATAGTCCTAAATTGTTCACAATATTGCAGAGGTGTGGTGGTGTACAGTACAGTATATGACCAAAAGACGTCTTTATGACAGTACTCTGTTACATCATAATCCATAAATATAGGAATTTTTAGTTTACTCTGTAGAACTTACAGGTCTGTGATGACTTGTAAATAGTTGTAAATGTTGAATTTTTCCTCCTGTTGTGAGGTTTTCATTTCCTTTTTTATGTCTAGATAGTGAAAACAAATGGAACGTTGGTGTACAGCCTGTTTTACTCCCATTCACATCTTGTCAAGAAACAGCCAAAGTTAAGGAAATGAGATGTAGTCAACATGAAGTCATATAATACTGTGCAGTTATTTTATTAGAATTCTGCAGAAGATTCATCGTTTGACATCGCTCCACTGCAGTAAAAACACTGATGTGCTCCATTGGTTCCTTGGATAAAACCAGAGGGAAGCTGGACAGATGCTGCGACTCCCTTCCCAGGTCCTCTATGGAGAATTCTCTCTTAGTTCACAGAATGTAAAATCCACATATGCTCTGTGGTCCTGTCAGTTGACAATGTAAGGTGAAAAAAATTCCTTATGATCTGTCTTTCCCATAAGGACCTCTAAAATTTAGACAATGGTAGTGTTAGTCAGTTGTCATGGGAAGCATTATGATTTTTGTCAACTATTAAATTACATCTATGCAGCACTATTTTGCAATTTGCAGTATGTAGATATATAAAGTCAGCAGGCAACAAATATTAATCATTTCAATGGACTGATAATATCCTCACTCTCAGCATCTGGTTAAACAGACTGTGTTGTTGCTTTTGTTGAAATGAACTGATTGTAACCCTGATGTTCACATTGCATAAGCAAATAAAATGTACTAATCTTAACAATGAAACAATATTAAATATATCATAACTGCTGGAAACAGAAGTAGGTTTTATTTCCTTAACAGCTAACTGATGAAAGGAGGCCAATGTAGGGTCTAATGTTATAGTGAATTTTATCAGCACTGTCCACTTAGACCAGGTGAATTTCTGTTGAGCAAGTAAAAAATCCCTAACCATCGAGCTGAGTGTAGCAGATAGGATGGGGTGGGGGGATAGGATGTTTTTTGGAGGTTGGGGGACAAAGAGGGACCTCTGGAGAGAGGACAGATCATAATCAGGAGCAGGTCTCTGTGTGCAGAGAGCCAGACAAGGACCAGCACCAGTCTCTAGTGCTGTCCCTGAGAGTGATCAGAGGCAGCTTTACGTGATTACAGATGAGGGGGGGTGAGGTTGATTAGGTAGATGGGGAAAAAATAAAAGATAGAAAAGGATGAGGTGAAGGGAAGCAGAAGGATGGGCGACATAAAACGGAGGGAGAAAGTGAAAGAACAAGGGAGGGGGCAGAGGAACCTGGATGAACAGCTGCATATGGGCTATTTATTTCACCACTGGAAAGTTTCCTGGTGATAAGTCAAGTGGAAATGATAAGCTACATTGCACAGCAAATTCCTCTATCTGTACTCCAATTCCTCTCTCCAGCCATCCTTCCATTTGACCGTGGGCCTCACTTCCACTGGATTAAGAAAGACTCCCAAAGGCAGAGTGAGTGTGTATATGGGCTTTTTTTGGCAGTGCTCCCACTCTTGTCATCCAGTGCTCCTACCTGGGAAGGAGACAGACAGGATGCCTAAAACCCTTAAAAAGCCTCCAAACACTGCTGCCTTGATGAGACCATGAAAAACAGCTGCGCTTGTTTTCAGCTGCTTCCCTCTCCCATCATCATGACCAAGTGGAAAAATAGGATAATGGAAGTGGTGTAAAATGGCATTGAGTTAATTCATGTGTCTCTGTAAATTCCAGTCAAGTGTTTGAAGGTTGCAGTGCACCAGAGAGCCAGAGAGAGGTAGAACAGTAGAGTGAGGAGTCTTGGATTTATGTGGCTGGCATGAAGAAAAGATTCTCTTCTGCTATTCTGCAGTGTCACGTTAGGATGCTACAGTGAGACAGCCTGTGATTTTTGAGAATGCATATGTGCATATAAAAGAAGGAGAAATAGAGTTTGAGACTGGACCCAGCTGTCCTTTAACAGGTCTTTGCATGCAATGCTGAGCAATTTCAAGACAAGAGCAAAGTCCAGTGTTTGATTTACAAGACGTGGTACTATGCAGCATCTCAAGGATTAGACAGCAACTGATCTTTCCCAGCAAAAGCTGTCTTTTCTTAAAACTCCCAAATGGACTGTGTCCAGTTTATGGTTACTTTCAAAATCAGAAGAATATTTTTAAAAGAGTACAAGCCCCTGCCAACAGTGAATTTATTCAATTTAAGTCCCAGTTCTATTATAGTTTAAAAGACCCAGAAGACTAAATAGCCTTTCACCAGATTGCCAGTCATAAAAAAATAATGTGCATATTTATTTTACAGTGACCTAATCTGTCACAATATATTGTTGATTTCTAACTATGAATAACATACAGTACACATATATGTTTATTACCTGCACAGCAGTGTTGCTCTTTCTACTTCCTGCCTTACTTTCTTTTTCACTCACCACATCATAAATATAAGTAGGGATGAGCACATGAAATACTCCCTTCTTTTTACAGAGACTATTCTGAACTATCCAGATGGAGATTTCGTTTGTCAGGTTCTGCTGACAGCTCTATTTTAATAAATATTCTGATTCAATATTACCTTTTTTCTTTGCTCTCATGTTTAATCTTTTATTTCCTAAGCTTTTTGTTTTCTGTCCTCCCTGTGCAGCTGAGTTAAACATAGAGTTCTCCCGCCCACTTAAAATCAACCCCACACTGGCGAAGTTGGAACAGGCCAAAGACTACCTGAAGAAAATCCTTCCAAATCACATGTGGGACACCAGTAAAGCACAGTCGACTTCCTCCACTCCACATTCTTCACCTACCAAGGGGGTTTCCAGAGGCTTTTCCCCTCGTGTAGACCCACATCATCAGGCCTCAACCAGCAATTTCAGGACATTGGGGCTGTCCTTCCACAAAGTTTCTCTCCACACTGCCCAGATTGTCATCGTAATGGAGACCGAGGCCCATCCAATCAAACCCAGTGTGATGGTATCAGTGTCAGGCATGAAAGGAAGTCTGAACATAAAGTCAGGACCAAGAGTAGAAGGTGAGTGAAATGTAATTTTTTTAATTATTATTTAAAATAACAAACTTAAACACCCATCCACTTTTTTTTTAATGACTCAATTCTGAATCAGACTCCAAAGCAGGAATATAGGGCATTAAATCATTTATAGTCTTAATGTGAAAAGTGCAAAACATCAGAATAGCGGTTTAATCCACCTTATTCCACTACAATTCAAAATATTGCCACTTGTTTCAATAGCATTCTTGAGGTAGGTGGAGCTGTATTGGAAACAACTGCTGTGACTTCACTCCATTTGGCAGAATTTAGCCCTTTTTTAAAGAAACCACAATTTTAAGACTCAGTCATGCACAACATTAAATGTACAAACTTTTTTGTAACGTGTCATTTGTCAAGTACCCAGCCTCAGCACGTGATCCAGACAAGATTCAGTCAAAATAAAATAATACACAGTCTCAACTTCAAAAATATGATTTAAATAAGCAGTGAGAACATATTGTTCTGCGTTTATCGTTGTGTAACCAAAAACAGGATGTGGTCACACTCTCAAGAGTGAAGCTCATTGCACATCCCGTGAATATTTTATTTGTTTAAATGAACGTTTACAGGAGAATAGAGCGGTGGTCTCTCTGGAACATGTTTTGATGAACTGAGATGCATAGAAACTCTATATTAATTTTAATCAATGTGATGTATATTCATTTAAACTCATGATCAGTGTATATAAAAAGTGAGGTCATAAAAATAGAATTTCATAAAAATTGTCTTGAAGATCAGTTGTTTGCGGTATCTGACTCCATAGCATTTAGTCATATTTTCCGACATCTGCCCATGTTTTTTGAAGAATGTGTGATGTTTCAGGCTTTATGGAAGATGTCAAACCTCCACTGTGAGCCGCTTATATTGGGAGTAGCTGTTAAACAAATTCCAGTATGGCTTTTCCAAGTTGATATTTGAAAATTGCTTTGTACACATGCTGCCCACCCTCATCTTGCAAATACAAGGTGTGTCAGTAAACTGTAAAGTGAGATGTTTGTGTTTGTTTTGGATCTCAGCATATTGTGAGCCTGAGTGGTTCAGTTGCATTGTCGTGTCTGTTTTAGGGAGAAATATTTTCGTGCATTTATGTATGAGTACTGTATGTGTGAGAACAAGATGTTTGTTTTAGTGTTCAGACCAAACCCTGTCTTCATCAACACTGACAATTATCCAGGAGGCATCACAGTGTTTCCGTTATGACAATCAGAACTGCTAATGCTAATGTAAATTAAAAGGCTTCCAATTCCTCTGAGCCGTTGGGTGTGAGCTGACACACTATAACAGATGATCTGGGATTTTTGGTTTGTTTTTCAGTTTTTGCAACTTTTTGGCAAGTCTTCTAAACTGGACAGCAGATGGAAACAGAAGTATACAAGAGAGTGAGGGACTGACGTGCCACGTGCAGCACATAACATGAAACACAAGGTGGTCTGCACCTCAGTGCCACTGAGCAACACATCCCATGTAGACTAGGACTGCACCGGGACGAGGACAGAGCTGAACTGTGTTCCCTAACTGCCTGCATCTGTTTTACAGATGTTGTTATATAGGGTTACTTCAGATAAAATGATTGTCGAAAATGTTAATTAAAACCTCAAACAATTTGCACTTTGTTTACTCAAATCTGCATAACTGCACGGTGACACAATACTCAACGCTGCTGCCCTGCACTGATTTCCACCAGCTTTTCAGCTTTCATCCATCTTTGATGTGTTGACTTTGATAAACACAGTTGAAACTGTGTAACCAGTGCAATGGAAAAAGAAATAAAGTTTAGAGACAATTGTGCTAATGCGAAAGCTAATCCTCTCCCACTCATGTTATTTTCAAAGGCTCTGCTATTTATAGTGATGTTTCTTCTTTTGCACAAGACAGCATCACAGAGTTGTAAACTGTAGTTCTTTAGTTTGTTTCCACCAAACACAGGAAATTAGGAGATTAGTGTGCAGTTAACTTTGTTTTCATGGTTATTGTTTTGCCCTTTACCAACACCTTAAAACACTCATTTCTACTCCGTGTTATAATTAATCTTGTCAGTTTGTAGTGCCTACTCCAGTTTATTGACATATATTGATGATTTCACTTCATCTCCAAAAATGTGACAGCATGCCTGTCTGCTTTGTTCAAAACACAGCAATAACTGTCATAAAACTAATCCTGTCATCATCTACAGCAAAAGGTTCATTACCTCCTCATACATCGTGTGTGAGTTCTCTCTATAATATCACTGATGATTGAGATACTTTACAGAGATAAGAATATGGCCCTGGCTTTTCAGCTTCTTGCTTCACCTACAGTATATAGGAGTGCTTTTCTTACTTCTGCTGTAAAATTGTTTCTCAAACCAAATGTTAAAACTTTTCTTCCTCTTAATGTATTTCCTTATCATTCTTGTTGTTTTTCTGCTACTGGTACATTAAGCACTCTTATGAATCTTCATCAAAGCACACAGCTATTTTCCCAGAGGGCATCTTCACATAGTGTTTCCAGATTTGTTGCCATCGAAGAGAGACAAACTGTCTCCAATTACACACACTGATTGTTGGTGACAGTAGACGTATCTGCTGACTTTTAGCCTTAGCTGCACAGCCTCCATCACTCACCACCCTGGCCTCCTCAGTCTGCTCCATACTTCAGAAAAACAATACCTTGGAATTTTACAAAGATAGAGGTTAGGATTCCTGTCCTGTACCATCGAGTCTTTGAGCTGCTGTTACATGTCAGTGGGAATGACCCCTCTGGGAGACACTGCACATGAGAGATGTAAGGCAGAAGAATGTAGTATTACTACTGCTACAGTATGCACCACTACCGGTGCTGTTGTTGTTACTGTTCTGGTCCTCAGTGTCAAGAGGAGATTGATGGAGCACAGCAGATATGTCAGGATGATGCACAGTGAAACACGAGAGGGAGGAAGAGGGAAGGAAAATATTAATGAAAAAGGAAGGCAGGATTATGCAGAGAAGAGATGACCCAAACAAGAAGACTTTATTTAAAAAAAAAATGGCATATGGGGTAAAGATGGTATTTCAGGCCTCATGTACTTAGTATCGAAATGATTTAGAACATGTATTGAAAGTTACATTTTTACTAAGGTCAAATGTTATCATTATTGCTTTATTGATGAATCATTTTAAAAAGCCGCCAGTGAACACCTGCTGCCATTTAGTATTATTCTGCATCAGTATCAGGTCCATCACCAAAGCATGGCTTTGGCCCAACAGGATGTGAAATAAGTCTTAAGATGAATTCAGAATAGTCTTAAAAAGTCTTTAACTTGTTGAAACTTGCAGAAACCCTGATCTAATATAAAACAGGACATACAGAAGACAAGCAGATGGCTCTGTGTGAGTAGTATGTTATTACGTGCCCCCCCCACACTCCCTGTCTTCATCAGCGTTCGTTGCTGCAGCAGGGTGAAGACCCTGTCACCCCCTGCACCCACCTTCATCCAACAAACATCTGGGGTTCTGTACCTGGTCATGGCAGCCCCCCTCTGCCAGGGGACAAGATGGAGAGAGAGGGGATTAGGTTGACAGTGAGGTGTGTTACCAGATCCTGTGCTAATGAAAAGCAAGTGGAAGCCCCACATTCCTTGCTCCGTCCACCGCTCACCACTCCCCAAGGTAGGGGAGCATTTATAGTTCAGTGAAAGAAAGGAGGGAGGCGGGTAAGAGAGAGAACAGATGTCTTAAAGTCCATGAAACAAGACCCTCCCTAATCTCTCAGCTCTCCATCAGACTGCCCATAGAGTGCCCTGATCTCATAAGAACACACAGACATCCACGGGCTGTGTTACTACTGCACACTTTTACGTATATGCATACATCAACATGCATACACACACAAAGCCTTCTCCTCAGTCCTTGGCCTCTGCAGACCCCCTGCTTCTTCACGGTGATTTACTCTAGCACACTTGTAAAGGAAAACTTCTGTTGGTAGAACAACGTGAAAACTACCCGTTATTTATTTATGTCTTCATTTTTTCATCCTTTTGTTGCCGTGGCCAATTTTTGAATTACGATCATGTCAGTTTGTTTACTCTTCTGAAAGAAAGCAACTCTTTTCCATTTATCATATCATTTCTGTTTCAACAGTCAAGCAGGGCAGAGCAAAGCCAAACTTAGATTTATATTTGGAAATGTACCCCTCTGTAATTTGGCAAACTAACCCAGCTATTATGTTATTTTTCTCATTACATTAATAATATAAATACTGTATGTCATAGAGAAGACCTGAGGAAACACTGCCTAGCAAGGTATTTGTTAAAAATTCAACCACAGAGTTCAGCTGAAGTTGTGTATTTTGTTGTGAGATTATATTAGTTCAGCATTTGAAGACGAAGAACTAGTTTTCTGCATTTCTAAAGCAATTGTCTTCATTAAAGTCTTAAAAGAACAGCTAACATGTTATTAAAATGAGCCTGAATGCGAACTCAGAGAACTGCTGGGTGAGTCCTGTAATCATGTCAGTTTATTATTTTTATTTATTTTGACTCTGATGTCAAGTACAATTACAGTAAGTTTTGTTTTAGTTTTCATAGTGATGTGGAAATATGTGCTATACACTGCCTGGCCAAAAAAAAAAGTCGCCACCAAAAAAAAAGTCACACACTCTAATATAGTATTTTGTTGGACCGTCTTCAGCTTTGATTATAGCATGCATTCGCTGTGGCATTGTTTCAGTAAGCTTCTGCAATGTCACAAGATTTATTTCCATCCAGTGTTGCATTA